>CAUYRT010028440.1:0-17319 GCA_963574885.1 Lepilemur ruficaudatus
TGGGACTGCAAACTAGTTCAATCTCTGTGGAAAGCAATATGGATACCTTAAAGTGATACAAGTAGATCTAACATTTGATCCAGCAATCCCATTACTGGGCACCTACCCAAAAGAACAAAAGACACTCTATAAAAAAGACACTTGCACTCGAATGTTTATAGCAGCACAATTCACAATTGCAAGGTTGTGGAAACAACCCAAGTGCCCATCAATACACGAGTGTATTAATAAAATGTGGTATGGAGTACCACATATGGAGTACCATGGAGTACTATTCGGCTATAAGAAGCAATGGTGATATAGCACCCCCAGTGCTTTTACGTTTAGGACTAGTCTTGAAATCTTGTGAGTGATTGAACATAAAGCCCACTGCAGAGCTTTTCTAATCTAAGATGGTCTTGTCCTCTTTAATTTAAAGAAGTATCACCTTGATCTAAAACAATTTATTAACAATATGTTAACAGCATATGCTTGAAGTAGAGGGCGATATATAAAATGTTTCAGTCATTGTGTAGCCAGAGTCTAAGATGGCAAAAGCCACAGTGAACTCTGGTTCCTGATAGTCACACCTTGTGTGGTTCCTTCCCCATCCACTATTGGTATTTGTGACCAATAAATGATGGTTTGTCATTCCAAGATTAGGTAATAAAAAATTGCTTTTTCTATCTTGTGTGTCCTACTGCTTACCTGATCACCCTCTGTCTTGCAGACCACCTGCTCTGGAGGAAGGCATGTTGGGAGTGATGCTGTAAACTGCCCTAGGAAAAGGCCTACATGCAAGAAGTGGAAGTCTCTGGTCAACCACCAGCAAGAAACTGAGATCTGCCAACAACCACATGAGTCAGCTGGTCATGGATTCTCTAGCTGTGTTTGAGAGCTTTAAGAGGACTACAGTGTTGGCCAACAGCATCACTGAAACTTAGTGAGAAACCTTGAGCCTGGACCACCCAGACTCCTAACCTTCAGAAACTGTGCAAAACAACAGATGTCTGTTGTTGGATAGTGCTCCATTTTGAGGGAAATTCATCATGCAATAATAGCTAACAGATACAGTCAAAACTCTGCCTCCTGGGGAAATGTAGTAACATAAGATTAACATGGTGCCCAAAGAAGTCAGTACAAGGAGCCTTGAAATAAATGGAAATGACATGGATATAATCAATTCATCTTTTCAGTCAACATTTATTTATCATAATGTTCCAGGCACTGTACTAGACACTGTGCTAACTACTGAAGATACAGGGTTGAATACTTGGCCGTGTGGAGTTTAGAGTCTCATAAAATCTGGGGAAGATAGAAAAATTATCAGTCAGTGTCTGAGCGCATGTCTATTTGGAAAAACCAGTATGTGAAAGTAGACACAAAGCCATTAAGTGTTAAATATATGGAGAACATTTAAAATTCTTATTTCTACTGCATAATTTATGCACACATGTATATACCACTCAAAAATCAAACGATTCACCTCAATGATAGGTAGGAAAATTTGACCCTACTTACTACATTTATGAATTGCTCTTCTCAGCTTGGAGAATAACCAAATTAAGTCTATGATGTTTAACACTGGGAGGAACTTGCATATTCATATATGATTGATTGCTTGGATTTAGTTGAGTACAGAATACATGGTGATAACTTTTGTCTGGTGGTAATTAACACGTGACTTAACCAAGATGTAGAGGAGTGGGAGGCAGAGAGGAGAACTAGCTCTGAAATTTCTGTATAGCTTCTTAATTTAATCATAAAAATGGGAGCTCTGACTATTTAATCTTAAATTCCACATCCAACATTGACTTCTTCAGTGGTCTAAAAAGGTAATTTGCTGCCTTCCATCTTTAGCCATTAGTGTACATTAAATAGAGATAATAATACTTCGATAGCCATTATCAGGAAGGTTTCAAAAATAAATTGCACAGAGCTGGGTAAGACTTATGCAGGAGAGAGTCTCACCTAACTGAGAATGTGTCTCTTCCTTCCTTGTGCTGTGTCATCACGGTTTTAAGGAAATTCATGGCTGTGATTGTGTGGTCCAGGCCAGTGAGTTGTGGTTCTCCTTGTTTTCAGAGTCACGGTGGATTTTCCTACAAGGTAGGACTTGACTTCTACTCGCATTACCACGGATGCTTTTACTCCTCTCACTAACAAAGAATCAGTGCTGACAACTCCAAAGTAATCACCATTCTTTTCATCTTCCCTTTTCTCCCCAAAGCTTAACCTAATAATAATAACCATTTTAAAGCTTTCTCATGGGAAACTTGGGCATGACTAGAAGGGAAATCAATTGTTCTTAGGACAGCTATTATTGTAAGAATTAATCACCGCTATTTGCAATTACTGTACTGTACAATTATCACTAATATTTATGCCGCTCTGACTGCTGCCAGAGACTGCATTGCCTTTGCTGCTATAACCCAGAACAGAGAGGCAGAAGGAACAATAAATGAAACCAGAGCACAGAGATGACAGGTTGAGGGGCTCCGATGCTCGCAGTGTCAAGCCAAGATGTATTAAACAGCCACTGCCTGCTGGTGTCAAAACAGCAACCCACTCAGAGCTGGAAGTTTTCCTTTGAAAGAAACAAAAAGAACTCCAATAGGTTGGAGAGGATACAAATTAGAGCCGTTCTCAGCCTTAAAAGTCTATTTAATGATCTTGTGTAACTCAGTTATTCTAAAGCATATGTTTCTTTGTCATACTTCCCCCTCAAAAAAAAAAAAACCTCCAAAAAACACCTGCCACTCCCCAGTTGTGAAGCGAGCCTTCTGCAATGCACCAAATGGACTGCCCATGGTGACTCACCTTGCCCAGGATAGTGAGAGACACTTACAAGGCAGTAAGTAGTTAGGCATCACATTTCACCAAACAAACAAGGGGCAAGTCTGTTTTTCTCATCTATTTTTCCAATATTGATTTATAATTTAGAGATACTGAAAATATTTTCCACTTTTTTTTGAATAACTTTAGTTTTACAAAAAAAGTTGAACAGTTATATAAAAGGATCCATATAGCATTCACCCAGATTCCCCCTCAATCACAGTGTCGTGATCAAAACCAGAAAATTAACATTAAAACAATAGTATTATTTAATCTACAAACCTGCAAATTACACTAATTGTCCAGTTTCCCTCCTTTGTTTCTGACCCAAGATTAAACCCAGGATCCTATATTGCATGCAGTTGTTCTTAGTTTACCTTAAATGGGTACAGTCCCTCAGTCTTCCAAAACTACAGCAGGATCTCAGTGCTAGGATATTGACATTGATACGATCAGGAGAAAGGACACTTTTGTCAGCACAAGGATTCCTTATTTTCCCCTTTTATAGCCAAACACATTTCCCTCCTCCCCTACTCTCTTCTTAACCACTAATGGCAACCATTAATGTGTTTTCCATTTTTGTAATTTTGTCATTTCAAGAATGTTTTGTTTGGGCTTTTAAGAATAAAGGTGCCATAAAGATTCCTGTACAGGTTTTCGTGGGAACATAAGTTTTTATTTCTCTGCAATGAATGCACAGAAGTGCAATTATTAAGTAGTATGGCGGTTGCATGTTTAGCTTTTTAAGAAACTGTCAAACTGTTTCCCAAAGTGGCTGCATCATTTTGCGTTTTGATCTGTAACGTACGAGTGATCCAGTTTTTCTGCATATTCACCAGCATGTGGTATTATCGCTAATTTTTATTTTAATCATTCTGATAGGTGTGTAGTGTATCTTATGGTGGTTTCAATTTGTATTTCACTTTTGACTAATAATGTTTAGCATATTTTCTATGCTTCTTTGCCATGAATAAACCTTCTTGGATAAAATTTGTCTTGTAGACACAAAAATCTTTCTTCCTTTTTTTACTGTCTTTGCTTTTAGTGTCAGGGCAATACTAGCATTACAAACGATTAAAGAAATGGTTCCTCCTTTTCTATTTTCTGGAAGAGATTATTTGAAAGTGGTGTTAATTGTTCTTTACACATTTGGTAGAATTCTACAGGGAAACCATCTAGGCCTGGTGATTTGTTTTGTGCATTTTGAAATCATTAATGTCATTTCCTTCATAGTATTAGGACTATTAAAAATTCTCTGTTTAATATTTAATATTCAGTGTATTGTGATCGCTTGTGTTTTTTGAGGAAAGGGTTCATTCCATTTAAATCATTAAATTTATGTGTGTAGATGTTGGTAGTATTGTTTTGTTATCCATTGAATATCTTCAGGGGAAGAATTTTGACAGCATCTGCCAGGTTTTTGTACTGTAAGTTAGTATTTTTCCCTTGAAAATTAATAATTGTCATGTGAGGAAATACTTTAATGTTATGTAAATATCTGCTTATTCAACATACTTTTGCATGCATTGATGATTCTTGACTGAAACAATTATTGTTGTGCTTTTTGCCAAAGGGTAATTTTCTATTTCCATCATTCTTTCCTCATTTATTACATACTATTCTACTCTAGGAAAGAGCTTTTCTTTCCCTCTATGAACCCAAGTTGATATAAAAATAATTGAATACAGAGTACTTTTTGCTTTTTTGAGACAGAGTCTGGCTCTGTAGCCTGGGCTAGAGTGCTCACTGCAACCTGAACTCCTGGGCTCAAGTGATCCTCCTGCTTCAGCCTCCCAAGTATCTGGGACTACAGGTGGGCACCACTGCAACAAGCTAATTTTTCTATTCTTTATAGAGATGGGGTCTTGCTATGTTGTTCAGGCTGGTCTCGAACTCCTGGCCTCTAGCGATCCTCCGGCCGCAGCCTCCATAGTGCCTCACCTAATACAGAGTATTTTAATATTAATATGAGCTCATAGATTCTTATTTTAGTTTATGGGTTACAATTTATTTTTATTATATTAATAGTTTATTTTGTTGCTCAAATTGTCTCAAATTTGACCACTGGGAGCTTGTCAGGTTGGCTTCTATATCATTTTGAAAAGTCTTCCTTTTTTTTTTTTTTCAGTGTATCTTTCCTTTTTGGAATCAAAAACTCTTTAGGTTCATTTTGTTCTTTTCCTGCCTCCTCTCAGAAATAAATCATTCCCCAGATCTCTGGTTCCTTTTATTGGAGAAACATACTTAGAAACCAAGATAAACTCCATAGGGTGTGCCGTAGACACGGTGGTGCCATTGCTCCTAGGCCCTCTTGTTGCAGAGAACTGGGAAATAAGTGTAATTACGCTTATCTATTTCTGTGTTTCTTTCCTTCTTTTCTTCCATCTTCCTTCTTCTTTAAGTGTTAACAAAAACCAAAGTGTTTTCCCTATTCTCACACACTCTACTCAATACTTCTCACACCAAGTTGTAAGAGACAGGAAAAACCAAATTGTTTTCTCTACTTTCACACTCAGCACAACAGAGAACACTTCACTCTGACACCAGATGGGTTTGTTTTCCCCACACACCACGCAATTCTCTAGGGACATCAGCTAGGTGTCCAACAATTCAATTCTATGATTGTTATTGTTATTAGTGTAGCAGTGTATGATGACATTTAAGAGGCCAGGTCTTGTAGTCAGGCAGAGATGGCTTTCATTCTTGTATCGAGTTTGTAACCTTGAGGAAGGCAACTTTGCCTTTCTGAGCCCTTGATTTCTCAGTCTGAAATGGAGATAATTATAACGACATCACCAAAATGTAAGGATTTATTCTGATAATGTATGTAACACACTTAACACTGTGTCTGACAAACAGCGTTTGGTCAATATTAGATTTTTGCCTACACTGATCTATGGATATCTCTAACAACTTTTGGAATCAGAGAATATTCCGTTTCCAGAGTTTCAAAGCTGTTTGTAAAAGCTATTTTGTACAGACATCACAATCAAGCATCTGCTTCAGTGAAATTCAGCATATTTGGTAATAAGTTTTATTAAAATATATGTAAATAAATAATCTGTTTTCTAAGAAGGGTCTTTTAGAAAAGTTTGTTTGCCTGCCACCTTCTAGAAGAAGTGCCAGTCTCTGCTGCCCCAAACACATGTGTTTTGTGGCATTATCTCCTGATCTCTGTTCGGTGCCCAGAATGCATATCAAATAGCTAGATTCAATTGTGATACATCAAGCCCTTAACAGACTGCATTACTGGGGGAGCCACTGCATGCTTTAAATTTTGAGAATCTCTCTACATTGGATCATCAGTCCATTTTCGTGTTTTGAGTCTCAGAACCAGGTCCTGAACTTTCCAGAGGTAGTTGATAGAAGACTGGAGATGATGTGTGCTTTCTGCCACTTTCAAATTGCTCTTTTCTATGAAAGGTTAATTTTACAGGAGATAAAACAAACCCAGATATTTCTGTTTTGTAATGAGCTTTTCAGCTCAGTGCAAACCTTGTTGCTATTGAGTGGTCCTCAAAGATATGAATGCATCATAGGGTTAATTCTGCGTGGAGAATTCTCAATTATAATATTTCTCCTTTTTTTACATACTCTAGAATTCTGAGATTAGATTAAACACGTATTTCCTGACACTCCTTTGTTTCTCCTAACCCTGTTTTCCCAGCCTTCTGCTTGGCTGACCGTAAGAGATGTTCTGGAGTCTTTCCCATTGACCTCATGAAACCTATCCTTTATTAATACCCCCTGGCATGCAACAACTTCAAGGTGATAGGAAAACAGGAATGGCATTAATAATTTATAACTGAATAACTAACTAGAACAGAATGGACCAGTTTCCTTCACCTCCTTACCCTCTCTTGGCCGCATGGGGAAATTGCCAGTGCCAAGCAAAATGGGGCAAGGACACCAACCCAAAAGGCAGAGATGGAGCCACAAATTAGAGAGAGAGAGGAGGACAGCTGGGTTTTCTGATATCTGTTTTCTAACCAAAGAAAATTAGAGAACTCTTTATAAAACTACTGGTGAATAACAAGGGATTGTGAAGATTATCTAGCTTTGTGCTCCCTTATTTATATGAGAAAACTGAGGCTCAGAGAGATAAAATAATTGGTCCAAAATCACACAGGGACCTGGTAGATGGTTCAGGGTTTTTCTAGGACAAAATAGAGTCATTTTGAAGAAGCAGTTTAAGGGAAGTATCATGTGTCTTGAAACTAAGATTTTCACCAATATCATAGGTTTATCCTGGTATTTTCAGGTTTGACATTTAATCCTACCGAAAAGAAGGAAAAAAAGTGTAAAACTACTTATAGAGTTTTCTGTAAGATTCTCCTTAGTACCACAATGGTTTTCCTCTGAATTCCTAGGCATGTATGACACACGTAACCTGCTGCCTGGACCTGCGGATCCCTCAAGCCCACACAGTATCCCAACTCATCCCTTCACGTGATTGACACCTATGTCCACATCAGTCTGCTGGAAGTTTTCATACACTGACTTGAATGACTAACTTACATTGTATTTCCGTAAGAATCTCCCCAACTAGATTAAAGTGCATTGTCAATAGATTCTACATGTTTTAATTCTTCCTAGACCCACGGAGCCTAATTTTCTATTCATGCCATAATAGATGCTCAGTAAGTACATGTTAATCTACTGAGCTGTGCTTATTTTCATGAGTGTCTATGACTTCTCTGCCTCTCACTCTCAATTGAACTGGATATACAAAAATAATCCCATTGTCTGAGGAGTTGGTTCTAGAAACACATAAGGGTTCTCTTGAGAAACAGGAGCTCCTCGAGTATTAATTAATTATTTCTGAGTTTAAAAAATTCTTTGGAGTTTACATTTGTGCCTTTTTTTCAAGGCACTTACAAGCTCACGCATAAAGATGTAAATGTTATTCAACTCTCAGTTTCTGAAAATGTTGATATCCTATTAGAGAGGGCAGAAAATGCAAGGGCACCTGAGTTGTTAAACAAGTTCATTCTTAGTGACAGATCTGTATTCTGATGGCATAGAGAATCCTATAATGTATTAAAATGTTTCCAATAAGACCTAATGAATGCATTACAGTTAAAAATAATTCAATCTGCCTGATGATTGATTTGAACCACAAGGTAGAGACTGACAGCTAAGTTCCTTTTCTCTGTCTCAAACATTTTCCCTGCAATGAAGATTAATTCCTTGCATTGTGTTGGAGAAATAATAATAGAGTCATAAAACATAAGGGAACAGGAGGAAGTTGACAAAGTATGTCTTTGATTAATTGTCTTAATAGATTATAGGTGTTGACTGAAGTTTTTTTTTTTATTTCCCAATGCCCATTTTTCAATATTTGAAGATATACCACAAAAATATATATCTTACCACCACCCCAACTCTATGAACAGAAACTAAAACACAAAAGGCACCTGTCAGAAGTACTCAAAGCATGAAAGTTTAATATCTGTTTGGAGAGCCTTTAGGTGATTGTAGGCTGATTGGTTTAGCTTGTCAGCCAGGACAAGAGGACCGTTAATAGAACAGCCTATTACTGAAGACCTTTGGACTCTCTCTTCTCAAGTGATGTCTGGCTTCTCTTTTGCAGGATGGAAGTTCCGAATTTCTCAGAGAAAACCCAAGAACTATTTTAAGTGGCACCTGTCCCTGCATTTTCTTAACCCTGGTTTCAGCTCAGATGGGCTTTGCCATGGGATCCTATGAGGATCTCAGGGGTAGGAAGCTGGGCTGCAGACTTCAGAACTGGCCATGAGCTGTATCCAGTTGGTGGAAGCAATATCAGAGATTAAGGTTTCAGAGCCTTTTCTCTTCTGTTCTGTGTTGTAATTCTAAATCATGTGTGCCTTTCCCTGCCTGTCTGGATTTATTCACTCTTTCATTCATTTATTTTTATCATTTGTCTACTATGTGGGGGACTCTGGAACACAGCAAATAACATGAGACACATGATTGCGGTCCTTAGAGAATTTTCAGCCTATTTAGAGAAACAGACATGAAACACGTCATTTTGATAAATTGTGCCGATTGTTCTGACAGTGGGAGTTCAGGGAACTATAGAAACATACCCTGGGATGAGTAAGCCTACCCTCTAAAGCGAAGGGAGGAAGATCACATTTCATCAGAGATGTTTAACCTAAAATCTAAATATTGAGAAGGATTTAGCCAGGCAAAGTGGTGTTATTGGGTGACAGGTGGAGGGTTTACTTCTTCTTTTCAAAAAGCCCGAATATTGAGGGTTTCCACTTGAGTCATGCTGGAGCAGCTGGTATGAAATGAACCTTCCCCAGAAAGCAGTTACAAGCTCTGGGTGAAATACAAACAGCACCTACTCAAAGTCACTGAAGAGAAGCCAAAGGCAGGAAGAAACTTGAGCAGGTTCACTCCTGAAGGAAGAGAATCTCCTTGGGTGAGTTTTGTGACTGTATTAATCCAGCTTTTCCTCTGAGAGCACACGGTGCCGGACTGTTAGAAACGAAGCAGAAAACATCAGTTCTATTGGCTACAGGTGGCTGGAAAGTAAAGCGGGAGAGGAGGCATCCCTAATGCAGCGTAGTTGCCGCCATTTTGCTTGTAAGATTCCCTCAAAGACAGGGCTGACCCCGAACTGCACCTGCTCTGTGAAGATTACAGATGCTCAGTAGAATGTGACAGGTTTCCAGCTGAAAAGGCAGAACAAGAAATTTCTACTGCTGCCTTTGCAGGAGATGGTCATACAAAGTTTAGGGTTTCAGTCCTGTCTATTTGGGAAGTCTTAAAGAGAATTTAAGCTTTCCAGAGCCCCATTACTCTGAAGATTAAGTCCCCGGCCTTGTTAGAGCTGCCTCTGCCCTGCTTTTGGAAGAGATGAGGTCCTCCTTGTGTGTCTTGGACAAGGCCCTCTGGCTGTCACTCTTAGCTTCCAACTGGCTGTTAATTTTCCATAGGTTTTTATTACCCATTTCCAGAGCTCAGTTAGTTACCAGTTCAATTGTTCTTATAGTTACTATTTCAAATTTCTCCAATGCTGGATAAAATGTACCAGGTAGTCCATTTTCTTCCATTGATATACCAATCTAATTCACCGCTGGTGAAAGTTTCAGCAATTGGATCACCAGTTTTGGCCAGGGGCTATCCACCTCCATTAATGGGATCCTCCTTGCAGCAAGTGATCCTGCACAAAAATGCCATCGTGTTTACTTTGTCTCTGATCACCCAGTGACCAACTACAGGCAGGTCCCTGGGTTACGGAGGAGATATCTTCCTGAGAACGTCTTTAGGTCAGATTTGTCTATAACTCAGATCCCTGATGAACAGGGCATATATGGTCATAATACTACTGCTACTACTATAATGACTCATGTGTGGCAGTAATAATACAGTGCAATACTGTAATAATAATAATACCCTTGTACTGTAATGACAAGTTACAGAAACTATTGTGCTCTTTTAACTCAAACAAACAGAACATAAAAACAAATTCATACAAAAAGTTTAGATAGGAGGTAGGAGAAAGTCCAAAAGAGAATATTAAAGGTTAACACTCACCTAATGTTGTGTCAGTGTCTTGCTGACTGGAAGGGTCACTTTTTTTATTTATTTTATTTTATTTTATTTTATTTTATTTTATTTTATTTTAGAAAGAGTCTCACTCCCTTGCCCGGGCTAGAGTGAGTGCCATGGCATCAGCCTAGCTCACAGCAACCTCAAACTCCTGGGCTCAAGCAATCCTCCTGCCTCAGCCTCCCAAGTAGCTGGGACTACAGGTATGCGCCACCATGCCCAGCTAATATTTTCTATATATGTTTAGTTGTCCAGTTAATTTCTTTCTACTTTTTTTTTAGTAGAGACAGGGTCTCGCTCTTGCTCAGGCTGGTTTTTGAACTCCTGACCTTGAGGGATCCTCCTGCCTCGGCCTCCCAGAGTGCTAGGATTACAGGCGTGAGCCACAGCTCCCGGCCTTGGAAGGGTCACTTTTGAGGCAAGAAGGCAGCTGACATTAATCGAAAGATGGGGATGGAGATGGTGCTGGAGAGGACGGACTTGACTCTGTTGCGGAGGAGGGGAACTCACCCTGAAGTAAGTTTCTTGAAAAAGGTATCTCGGGTTATTTGTACAGCCTTTTTCCTTTTTTCATCATAAATAGCCTTGTAGTAGCTGCTGTTCTCACTAACCGCACGGTAAACCTTTGTAAACCGTTCAGTGTTAGGATCTTGCTCCTCCAGCTTAGCTGATCCTGCTTCAGTGAGACGAAGCCTCCAGTTAATTCTTTTGCCATAAACTGTATTAGTAGTTCTGAGCCTTCTGACTGTGTGTTCTTGTGTTTCTGTCAGCTGCTTCTCTGTCTGCCTATGAGACTAGCTACCAGCATAAAGATGCTGGGCCAACCAACTGCCTACACCATGTGGGTTTTTGGGTTTTGTGGGTTTTTGTTTCCATGTGCAGAAATTATTAATTTAATAATTTAATTATAAATTATCCTTATGGGGAGCATTGGGAGCCCATTCATAGGTACAGAATGCAATAAGCCAGGTCATCCGTAACTCATGGACTGCCTGTATTGACATTCATAGAAGTAGATTCTCAGAGCTAAGCATGCAGGATGTTTGGGCATAATACCTTTGGGATAAAGCCTCTGAAAGACAAGGAGCATGTACAGGGTCTCCTGTAGTGAAAGTAGAATGTAATGCCTTAGTCAACCAGGAACCCTGGAGCAAGAAGGACTCTTCAGAATTGTCCCCCATTGGAACAAGATAGCCAGGTCTTTCTACACCCATATCAACCAGTCATTATATATAGGCCACCCACAAAGGTCTTGGACTTGTGGAATGTGGCTCTTGGTAGCTGAGGCAATCCCTGAAGCAGTTGGCAGCTGAAGGCTGTCTGCTAATGGTACTTTCAAAACTGGGGTCAGCAGGTCCTTCCATTAAAGGAGATCTGGGTGGTTTATCACAGTGTTTATCACAAGCTACACTCACCATCTTGGCCCCTGCAGTGATAAACCTAATGGTAAAAGCAAACACTAAAAACCACAGAATGGAAAAGTGGAAAGAAGCTAGTTCTTCGAAACTCAGAAACATCTAGTTTAAGAATTCTTACTGGGATACTATGGCTGTCTCATCATTGTAGCCATTATTGGCTGGATTTTCAGTTACTCGCACTGAAAACATCTCAACATATAGGGGAGAAAGAGAAGAGCAGGGAAGCATGTTGCAGGCAGAGGAAACATTTTGTAAAATAGCCAAGATGTGAGAGAACACAAGTGTGTGAAGAACTGAAAAAAGTACAATATGGGTAAAGTACATATTATACAAGATAAAGAGGAAAGAAAGAAAGCTGAAAAAATAAGCAGAAGCGAAATCATAGAGAGCCTCTCACAGTTCATTACACAGTTGACTTTATCACGAGGGCAATGGAAAGCAGCAGTAAGGATATAAACAGGACATTGACATAAGATTGTGTTTTTGAAAAATCTCTCCAGCTCCACTAAAGAGCTTAGCGTGGAGGGGCCCAGGCAAGGCACAGGGAGACTTTTATAGGAAGTAATTGCTGTAATCCTGGTGATGGGGGCTTGGACTAGAAGGTTGGTAGTAAGTGCACAGAGTAAGAGCTATTTAGAGGTTAGAACTAATTACCCTTGGCCACTGAGTCAATGAGGAAAACCTGTGATTCAGGGATGATTCCATCATCCCTGGCTTGGCAGAGGTGCTTAAGTACTCCCTGAGCTGTTGCCTGGAGCAGTGGCACAGGCACTGGGTTCTGGGGCCGGGCTCTGCATGTCCTTCTTGACTGTGCTACTTCTCAGCTGGGTGTCCTTTATCAGTCTTTTAGCACTTTTGTACCTCAGTTTTCAAATCCGTAAAATGTGGCTAAGTATCTCCCTTAGAGGCTTGTTTGAGGACAGGATGAGTTAATACAGGTAAAATACTTAGGACAGGCGTGTCCATAATAACTTCTCAATACACACATGTCTCAGAGATATTGTGAGTTTGGTTCTAGAACATTGCAATACGGTCAATATCACAACACAGAGGTTTTTTTTTTTTTTTTGTTGCCCCAGTGCATATAGAAGTTATGTTTACACTACACTATAGTCTATTAAGTGTGCAAAGAGCATTATGTCTAAAAAAATGTATATACCTTAATTATTAATGAAACATACGTTATTGCTAAAAATGTCAAGGATCAGCTGACCTTTCAGCAAATCACAATCATTTTCCTGGTGGAAGCTGCATTAGTTCCTAAATAAAGGATCCGCCTGTCTTTTGATTACAATTATCCTCAGGGTAATCTTAAGAACAACTCAGATCACATCCTCCACTGCTACTAACCCCCAATAGTCTCCAATAATTAAGAAAAAATCTCAACTTTTTATTATATTCCATAAATTTATTCTTGTTCAGTTCTCCGATCCCATCTCTTTCACCTATCCCTTTCATTAGTTAATTGGCTACACGAGCCTTCTTTCTGTTCTTCTAATATGCCATCCTGAGTCCTTTGCATTTGTTCTTTCCTTTGCTCGTTATTCAGATTTCAAATCTAATGACATCTATTCAAAGAGGCCTCTCCTAGCCAACTCAGCTAAGGAAACCACTCGCCACCCCACCACCACGCTCCAGTTATCTCATTCTTATTATTGTGTTCTATCTCCTTTACGTCACTTCTTGGATCTTAACATTTCTTATTTACATTGTCTCCACCTTTTTCCATCAAACACATACCATGCATACCTGCATATATGTTCCTTAGAGCAGGAACTTTCCCTCTGTCTCTCTTTCTCTTTCTTCACTGCTGAATTGGTAGCACCTAAATAATATTTGCTAAATTGACTGGATCAGTAAACATTATATGACTGACTGAATGATGACTGACTAAAATTTGAAGCCCGACCTGTACCCCTGAGACTTTATGTTCATACTTGAGAAAGTAGGAAGAAATATTAGACTAAATAAACCAAGAGAATGTTGAAAGAGGAAGAAATTGACTCTTCATATGTAAGAAACAAAGAGAAAAAATGAGCTGCACAGACGAAAGACAAGATGGATGGAAGCCAAAAGATATGAAACAGATATATTTGAGATATTACTGCATATATTATTCTAGCCTGCTTTTTCACTTTATATTTTAAGTATTAATACTGTCTCACATCAATAAAATTCTTTATAAACATAATATTTGATTGTTGAATAATATTCCATTTTCTATTGCGGGTCTATAATTAATTTATCCATTCTACTATTCATCAATATTTACTTCTTTAAAACATTTTTTTCATAATGAATATGCTTATGCATTAGTCTTTTGCAACATTTCTGATTACTTTCTTCAAATGAACTCTTAGTAAGAGAAAAACTACTTAAAAAGAGATAAATATTTTTAATGTTATCAAGACTTACTACCAAATGGCTTCTTAAGAAATTTTGTATAATTTATATTCATAAAATCTATGAAAGTAACCATTTCAAAGTGCCATCCAATATCAATAAAACTTATTTTGTATTTTGTTCATGTATAGCCAAAAAGTCTAATTTCAATATTTTTGTTTATATTTATGTGTTTACTAGAGTCATTAGTGTTTCATATGTTTGTAGTATCTCTTGTATTTTATACGTTTGTATATTATCTTTTCTCATTTTGGTCTTAGTGATGGCCTTATTAATTTGCATAACATTTTTATACATTAACTATATTAACCATTTATCTACATTTGTTTCAAATATTTAACTTACCTATAGATTTCAGTAAAAAATATTTGACCTAACGTCAGCAACATTAAAGGTTCTGAAGCCAGCGGGTAAAACTAAGACAAAATAGAAAAGTATCTTCCTCCAGAGAGCAGAACACACTAAAAATTGGCCCAGGTGGAAAAAGTAAAGCAAAATGAATTAAGGATTTGCCTGAGTAGAGTTCCAGTGAAGCATAAAGTATTCAGGATTTTTCAGATCAAGAGGAAGTAACATTTGGTAGAGCAAGCTGCCCAGCCTGAGTGTGCGGATTTTCCTAGAGAAACAAGGCCAGTCGTGACAGAGACCCCAGACACGGAACATAAAGTGGCAATTTATCTTCAGTGAATGAAGGATTAGACCATCTTTGATGTCTTAGACACCTTCGTTTCCAACCTGCAGCCTTTAACCTCACACATCGCTTCTCTGAGGCCATAGCTATTAAGAACATCTGAAAAGATTCTTTATCTAACATCTGGAGAGAAGTCAGGGGAAAAGGGCAGATGCTAAAGAGAAGAAAATTGAATTCCAAGACTTCTCTGAAGCCAGGGAATTAAGAAAATACCCTGAAGAGTATTTTGGTGATGGGAGAGCAAAGAGAGATCTGTGGAAACAAAGTTAGCAATGGGTTAGGACGCGCTATCCCAAAATACGGCACTTTGGAATATAGAGTATTTCAATCTGAAGGACTTTGAGAAAACAGCAGAAACAGGAAGGTCATTCTTATCTTCTTATACCCTTCTGCCCTGCAGCAGGTCATAAAACGTAGGAAGGACTTTCTGACCTTTCCATGAAGCAAGTCCTAAGACTCTCATTCACGACGTGCCCGTCCCTACTTACAAAAGCAAGGAACACGCTTGTCTCTGAAGACACAGAGTCGGAGAAAAGAATCTGAACAAATAGACCTTGCTAGGCTCCCCCGGGTCATTGCCAATAGGTCACACCCCCTTTGCCTAATTATGTTTCTTCATGACTATCCACGTGTCCTCAAACTTAGCATAAAAATACACAAGTTTAACTGATTCTTTGGGTCTTCATTTCCTTAGGAGGAACATAAAATGTGTTACATAAAACTTACATTAAATAAATTAGTATGATTTTCTTTTGTTAGTCTGTCTTTTGTTTTAGGGCCTCAGCCATGAACACAGAAGGGTGAGGAAAGGATAGCTCTCCTCCCCTGCATCCATCCCGAGACGCCAGCAGTCAGGAGATAACCTGACCACCAGCCACCTTACATCTCGCTTTCCCTCGTGGGTTAACAGCCAAAGAAAAGTCTTCAAAGCCCGAACACCTGGGAAGAGGAGAATCTATATTTTTCTTACAAAATCATGCTCGTTGGCACACGTGCAGACGCTCAGTGATCTAGGCTGGCTGTGCACCCGGGAACTGGCACAGATGCAGGGACTCGTGCCTGATGTGTCCCATTTCCCAACCTGCGTCGAGTGCCTTGAAACGACGCCCATTGAGAATGTCCTTATTGACACCACACCATGGCGCTAGGCTGTTTTCCCTTTAATTGATCTGAAATTTATTGTGTTAAACCTATTACCCAATTTCCTGAAAGATATTGCCACAACAGTGCCTTTCTCTTCTGGCTCACTTGTGCATGTAGAGCCAATTGTCATTCAGCAATAGGAAGAAAAAAATAGCCTTCATTATCTCCGTTTTCTTACTTATTCATATTTCCCTCAGGCTTTTCAATGTTGCCCAAAAGAAGCTGTCTTGCTCTTAGTAATTCCATTCTTTTAATATCATGGAAATTGGCTTTAGGATGCAGTGCATGAAAAAGCAAAAAGGACAAGCCTATCTTGGTTATTCCAAAATTAAACTTGTTCATGAAAAGGGAATTTGTTTTTGTTTGTTTGCATGAATACTTCCCTCTCCTCAAAGCCTATTTTTAAAAGGGTCTTAATCTCAATAGGGGGAAGGAAATCTGCTAAAACTGACTTATGTGAATAGCTGTACAACTTGGTAAATTTACTAATAATCATTTAATTGTGCACTTAAAATGGAGTAATGGTATGGAATGTAAATTATACTTCAATAAAATTATCAAAAAAATAAAACAAAAACAACAAAAAAACATTTGAAACAAAGTAAGATTACTAACATTAAACCATAACCCCCCCCCAAAAAAGGGGTCTTAAGTCTTAGAGCTGTTTGTCATCCCTGCTCCCCACATCACTCCTCTGCCTGCCCAGAATGTCCCTGACCCCTTTCCCCGCCATTACAATCTCAGCCATCTCTGTTTCCATCTGGTGCATTTTCAACATCACATCCACACTCTGAAATCACCACTGTACTTTCATTCAGTATCACAGGAGGCATATGAACATCATTCCTTCACCTATTTGTGACAGAAAAAATCCAAACTCTGAAATATTTAAAAGAAGTTTATTCTGAGCCAAATTTGAGGACCATGACCCGGAGCCACTCCCAAGAAACCTTGAACAAGTGGACTCAAGGTGGTTAGGTTACAGTTTGGTTTTATACATTTCAAGGAGACAGGGGTTACAGGTAAAGTCATAAATCAATACATGGGAGGCATACATTGGTTTGGCCCCAAAAGGCGGGACATCTCAAAGCGGGGGCTTACAGGTTATAGGTGGGTTTAAAGATTCTTTGGCTGATAATTGGCTGGGAGAGTTAAGCTTTGTCCAAAAGACCAGAAAGGAAATGCTCAATTTAAGATAAAGGTGTGAGCACTCTGGGAGGTCCAGACAAGAAAATGTTTCAAGTTAAGATATGTATATGCTAGGATGCTTGAGTTAAGATGGGTGTTTTCTACCTTTAGGTGATG
>CAUYRT010028442.1:0-13551 GCA_963574885.1 Lepilemur ruficaudatus
CAATTAATTTCTTTCTATTATTAGTAGAGACGGGGTCTCGCTCTTGCTCAGGCTGGTTTCGAACTCCTGACCTTGAGCAATCCACCCGCCTCGGCCTCCCAGAGTGCTAGGATTACAGGCGTGAGCCACCGCGCCCGGCGAGAAGTCACATTCTTAAGAGGGACAGCCGCTTTGGCCAATGACAGCCGATGAGCCCATCTGAGAAAGCATTTTCCGACACAAAAATCTTGCTCTCTTTCTGAAGAGCTAGCATGCTGCTCAGGTTTATGTGGGACAGATTTCTTCCCATTTCATAGCTAGAGGATGTTAGGGTAAATCAGTTCAGCTGTTTTTCTATAAAATGATTTAAAAAAAAAAATCCTGGTGACCTTTTTCTGCCCTCAAATAACTTTAAGAATATTTGGACATAAAACCTTCAAACTCTACATATTCATGGCCCTCTGAGGAATACAATCATTGTTAGTTTGAGAAAAAGCTTAGTATTTTTTTTTGTGTTGGAAAGCTCTAATATTACATGTTTGCACATGCTTGGTATGTAACTCTTCATCTGCTGATGGAAACTGATAGGAGACCTTCAGAGCATATGCGTAGAGGCTGGTTTTTTACTTTATATTTACCATGACATAGAACTTACAAAAGTATATGGAATTTATGCGGTAACCTTTCTATTGAAGTTAAAACTTTACATCTGTTAGGCAATCTAGAAAGAGATCCCACTATGACATTGCAGAAGTTACATAGGAAATCTCACTACGGTGACTCCAAAGAAATGATCTCAGCCCTGTTCAGGTCCCGTCAAAGGAGACTGAGTGTTCCGGCACTCCATGGGAAAGGGCATTTTAGGAGGCTTCGTAAAAGATTTTTACACGCATTCTGCACGGAGCCCTCACCAAAGACTTGTTGATTGCTGGTGTGGCTGGGAGATCTGGGCTTTAAAAATAACTTTCATCCAAGTTCCATTTAGATCTTCGAAGGTAGTTAACTCCGCAATGCCTCGTACATAACCCCTGAATGTTTGGCTACCACCCAAAAATGCAAGACCTTTGTATCATCTTCTCCTGGGGTTTAAGCTCTGTCTTGTCCAAAATTTATCTTCCATCCCAGGGTGGAAAGAGTTCTCTGCTGCGATTAGCCCCGGGGTACTGCACTATCCCCTGCTGGCGTCTACACCTGTTACGGGTTGAATTCTGTCTCCCTCTCCCAGTGCGTATGTTGAAGTCCTAACCTCCAGTACTTGAATGTGACCTTATTTGGAGAAGGGGTCTTTATAGAGGTAATGAAGTTAAAATGAGGTCATTAGAGTGGGCTCGAATCCAATGAGACTGGTATCTTTATAAAAAGGGGAAATTTAGACACAGAAACAGACACATGTAGAGGGAAGATGAAGTGAAGACACAGGGAGAACACGGCCATCTACAAGCCAAGGAGAGAGGCCTGAACCAGACGCTTCCCTTGCAGCCCCAGAAGGGACCAGCCCGGCCGACACTCCAATTTCGGACTTTTAGCCTCCAGAACTATGAGAAAAAAAAATATTTCTGTTGTTTAAGCCACCCTCTCTGTGTGCTTTGTTAGGACAACCCTGATAAACTAATGTAACACTTTTATAAATGATCCCTTCATTAACAATATTTAATTATCCAGTTTGAGTGTGACTGTTATCCTGTTGGAACTGGATTGATCTGGAGCTGTAATCTATACCTATAGATTAGCTATAATCTAATCTAATCTATAGATTATAGCTGTAATCTATCAATCTATACCTTATTTGCTTCGGACTTTTTTTTTTTCTGTTAAAAAATTGACATGGCCATCGAGTGTAGAGTAAGAGACATTGGAGACTCTGATAGGTAAGAGGGTGGGAGGGGGATGAGGGATGGGAAATTACTTAATGGGTACAATGTACTCTATGAAGGTGATGGGTACACCAAAAGCCCAGCCTTTACCACGATGTAATATGCCCATGTAACAAAACTGCACTTGTACCCCCTTAAATTCATACAAATAAAAAAAAAGAAATTGAACACTGAAGGTTCATGAGTCTTTTTCATGTCAATAAGTATGCTTGTGCAACACATTCTGGATATGCTTAGCAAGTCTGACTTGGAGTGCCCCTCTAAGGCCATCCCATACCTGGCCTATTTCCACCTGCCTGGAGGAAGGACCCCTCTGGAACCATCTGTCCCTCCAGGATGCTGTGATTCATCGGTCACTTTGACCGAAGTCATCCATGGAATAACTTGATAACAGTGCTATTCTTGTGCATAAAAGCATTTTAATCCTCTCCCAAATTAAACCAGTAACCAATTATTGCCTTTCTGACAAACTACACATCTGTTCTATGGAAATCTGTTTTATTGTCTCGAACTCCTGGCCTCAAGCAATCCTCCCTCCTCAGCCTCCCAAACTGCTAGGACTATGGATTTCAGGTCTGAAATCTCTTTTATTGTAAAGGGGCAATACATTTGTCTTAGCATTATACCTCAGGCCTTTTATTTTCAAATTGCTATTTCTTTGTTTCTAGTACTTTATTATATCCAATTTTTCTATCTTTAATTTTTTTTTTTTTTTTTTTTTAGAGACAGGGTTTCACTCTGTTGCCCGTGCTGGAGTGCAGAGGTGCAATCATAGCTCACTGCAGCCTCCAACTCCTGGGCTCAAGTGATCCTCCATCATGTCACCATGCCAGACTTAAATCCAATTTTTTTTTTTTTTTAAAAAAGAACATCACTAAAGAAGAGGAAACATTTGGTGTTCCTGGTTTTAAAAAAGGGAACAAAAAAATGCAAAAGCTTTTCACTGGAAATACCCTTTATTTAAGAAAACAAAACAAACCCTTCTCTACTGAATTAAAACTTAACAGTGTCAAAAATAGTGAAATCAAGTTTCATGCCCACTTGTCTATCTTGCATAATTAGCAAAGCAGGTCTTTCAAACAGAATTAGCCTAAGAAGAATGAACAGTTTAGTAAAAAAGAAATTTAACAGCCTTGGGGGAAATACAGCTAGAAATTGAAAACGCAATCCATATTACATTCGAGCTCCTGAATGTGATTTGACTGTAGGGAAGGGTGGCCTGGTAAATGCCCTCAACCACGGAGCATCTGAAAACATCTCCCAGAAAGCAACGCTGGTCACTTAGGCTACTATTTCACTGTGGCTTTCAAGATAATATGGTGTCCATTTTTAAACAACATTTAACATGTTCATCTCCCTTTGACTGAGCACTTATAGCAAAATTATTAGTGCTTATGGCTTATTGCAGACAGTATTTATGCTGCTTTTCAGAAGCCACTTTTATCTGTTGGGGGAAAAAAAAACCCCACTGCAGGATTTTCAACCTTTTAGGCTAACATCTGACTCTATTAGCTCCTAAAGAGAAGAACCATAAATAATCTTCCTATTCTACATTCTATGCTTTTAGCTAAAGCATTAATCATAGAGGTTTTCTTTTTCTTTTCCCTTTGGCTCATGAGAAAAACCAGTCTTACGGTTTAAAAATTTTGGTTTACAAAATATGGTTTTTAGGGTAGGCAGCAGTTGGAGGTTGGAGGTAAAGGAGAGGGGGAGACCTTGCTGGGTGTTTTGAAGGAAAAAACCTTGGGAACAAATGGGCTTTTTCTTTCCAGGGCCAAATCATATCTTGGAGACCTCTCTAGTCGTAAATTTGGGGGGAGGGGAGTTATATTAACTCTTTCAGGTCATAAGGGTGCCATTTATTCCCTCCAGTAACAATGCTTTGGGGCCATCCTGTGCCCTGAGCAGTTGATGTTCCTTTTGAAGAGCTTAGTTTTAAAAACCTGCCGTAGGGGTGACTTTGGAACACAATTAAGGCTGATTAACTGTGTTTCTTTTTCTATGGGCTTTCTCTGAAATTCACATGCATACAGTTTCATTATTACTATTACTTGTCTTGTCATTGAAGTGAAAGGTGTTCTTGGATGCATTTCATTCGGTAAACAGGCATTTTTTCCTTATAAGGTGACCATAGGAGAGCAGTTTTTAACACAATTCTTGATTTCTCTTTCTTTTTTTTTTTCCCAAAGGCACATTATCTTCAGGAGTTAGCAGGGCTTAATGGTGCTAGTTCTGGTTCAGCCATTAATTCCTTAAGTCATTTGCTTCTTGAACTAGGTTTATGCTAGGTCAGT
Organism: Lepilemur ruficaudatus; assembly: GCA_963574885.1. Classification (NCBI taxonomy): domain Eukaryota; kingdom Metazoa; phylum Chordata; class Mammalia; order Primates; family Lepilemuridae; genus Lepilemur; species Lepilemur ruficaudatus. The sequence goes on from CAUYRT010028442.1 coordinate 4,148, forward strand.
AACTCACTTCTGAGCCGTCAAAATGGCTTGTTTAATTTGATTTTACCTATGGACGAAATTTTCCTTTTAATTTTGCTTCAATACTATTTCTGATTTGACTTGGCTTAGATCAGACTTGGGAGGAATAATTTCAATTGACGTGGATTAATAGTAGTAATAATTTAATAAGTGGGAGTGTTATTCATCCTTAAATATATATATCCGGTCTTGAAGTCTCTAATTTCTGTAATAGGCTGTAAATGGGCATAAAATGACTAAGCTGCCACCTACAAATTTTTCCTATAATCCTCAAAATTGCTCTATAAAAAAATCAAACAATGCATCAGCTTTTCTTTCTTTTTCATGAATGCTGAAGAACTTTATCACACTGTTTTAACTTTAGAGTATCTTATCTCAATCTGTTCACCATTAAGCTGCTATTTTCAGCTCGGTGTAGTGGTTCATACCTGTATTACCAACACTTTGGGAGCGTGTCTCTGAAAAAAACGAATACCAAGCCCCCCTCCCCCATTCTCTCATCATTTAAATATTATTGTCCCCAAGAGACTCAACTTAACTGATAAGGAAAGATAAAACATTCTTTTCATTAAAGCGTAGTGTATTTTTTCTTTCTGATAATGTGAACTATAGACTTCCAAATTTTCCCTATGCTTTGGCTTCTTAGGTGCTTAGGACAAAATGCTGCTCTGAGTTCCTAGAAACATATTTTCTTTTTTCTTTTCCCTTGAACCTGATTTCTTTTCTTTTATGTTTTAAAACCTTATTGTAGATATCTTTGTGATTCAAACCATTTTAAGAATGTGGTGGGTTCCAGATAAAAATCTTTTCGTTGAACGATGATGTGGTTTTCCTAAATTAGTAGATCAACAAGCATTTACCGAACACATGCTATGTTGTAAAAATGATATTAGGTGACATGAGGAATGGCTTAGTCATAGGTAGACATGGAAGGTAGTTCCCTGGCATCTTGACCTAACAGAAAAGGGGATGGAAAATCCTGAAAAGTCCAAAGTTAATGCTGCCTGTCAGATTAATGAAACAAGGACTTAAAATGAAAATTCAATTGAGGTATAGAAAATAAAGTTATATTTCTTAATTGCCTAGGACTGTAGATCAAAATTTATGTTCACTGTATGTATAACAGCATCCAGGTCGGGCGCGGTAGCTCACACCTGTAATCCTAGCACTCTGGGAGGCCGAGGAGGGAGGATCGCTCAAGGTCAGGAGTTCAAGACCAGCCCGAGCAAGAGTGAGACCCTCGTCTCTACTAAAAATAGAAAGAAATTAATTGGCCAACTAAAAATATACAGAAAAAATAAGCAGGGCATGGTGGTGCATGCCTGTAGTCCCAGCTACTCAGGAGGCTGAGGCAGGAGGATCGCTTGAGCCCAGGAGTTTGAGGTTGCTGTGAGCCAGGCTGACTATGGTACTCTAGCCCGGGCAACACAGTGAGACTCTGTCTCAAAAAAAAAAAAAAAAAAATGTTTCCAAATGACCCATCAGACGGTGTGGGTGGGACGATGCAGGGTGGTTTTGGGGACAGGGTAGGGAAAGAGGGAGATGAAGGGAGGTGGGTAGAGAAGGAGACTTGGAGAAAGCCAGAGGTTCACCTTCGCAAGCCAGACTGGGGAATCCAAGGGAGCCGGCTTCTTGGTGGAGCTTGGAACCCACCCATTAATCTTGCGCTCCCTCTGCTGGCTTCGCCGAGCACATCCCGAGAGTGATTCGTGTGAACAGCGACGACAGTGCACCTGGGCCCACTGAACTCACCTGTGATGGACAGGCGGGAGAAAAAGCCACTTTTTCTGCGATTTTTCTAAGATCAGAGTTTCCATCAACAGGAGCAAATGGATTGATTGTACTTATTCAGATGAAACGAACTCCAACCCCTGCCTCCCCACTCCCCCACCTCGCTCCTCCCCTGCCCTTTTCCTCTGCCCCAGGGGAATGAAATTCTAAAGGTCTTGGCTTTTCTTTCAGGATTTCTTGCTGTTTTCCTGCCAGATCACTTGCTGACGGTTGTTCCGTTCCTCGTAACTGTGTTTTGCTGCTGCTTTTCTCCCCTTTTCCGACCCCCGCCCCACCAGCCCTCCCAGCGCCTTGCTGGTGCCATTTGTGAAGCAAAAAGTCACGGTGCAACCCTTTGCAAAGCAGGGCTCCATTAGCTGCTCTAATTATGCAGCCTCTTATTTCTCCATTTGGGCTTAATTCAAAGTTGTAAAAAGCTTTTCAAAATAGGTGTACGCTCTGCTTGACAGTTGTGATAAAACAATGCCTCCCATAAAGAGAAAGCAAGCCACATTTGCAATTTCTGTTTCCATAATTTATGGTGGTTTAGTTCCCAACCCCCCCCAATCAGGAGATAAGAATTTCCGTGGGAACAATTTTCTTTTAATAGCACCATCTGAAGAAGTGCACATTTCTTTTGCAGTCATTAGAGCTCCTAGCCTACCAAACAGTGCCTGAAGATTGAATCAGGGTGTACAGGGAGGCTGCCTGGATCACATAAATAAACAATGAGGGCCCCAGCTATTTCATTACAGAGCTTAAATAAGCAGTACAGATGGCCGGCCGCGGCATTACACGCGCCTAACCTATTTAAAAGACGACATGGCAGGGTCAGAAGCATTGATGTACTCACAGTACCGTTCATTTACTCTGCTTGAGTTACTCCTTTTACAGTAAGAACCAAAGCTGCCCGTGGGTCAGGCAAGTGATCGCAGGCAGTAATGTAGACAGATGAGATGATAAGAGAATTCTTGGATGATGAGAGCACAGATACTAAATTAGCTTAAGGATTTCTGGCCCCTGGCTTAACCTAAAAGATGCTATTTGCTATTGATCCTTCTCATGGAGTCGCAAGTGACAAAAAATTAAAAACAACTCATTCATTTGAGCATACATAAGAAGGTAATTCATTTGCCAGCTTATTGGCTCATGTAGCTGAGTAGTTCAGAGCTTCACGTATAGGTGCTCAAGGGAGGGCTGTCAGATCTGCTGTCTTCTGTGTCGGCTTCCTTATAGCATACTCTCACTGCTCGTGTTCAGATGTTCCATGCCTATATATCAACACCTGCAAGTTGAGGGGAAGGAGTTTCTTTGTTCTAATCATTCTAGCAAAAAATCAGGGATTACATCTCTTTCAACCAACTTTAGGTGATGCATTTTCTGAACCAATGGTTACATGTGGAAGAATGGAATGTGTTGATTGAGTCATGTGTCCTTTCTATGAGCCATGAGTGTGGGGGAGGCGTGGGTAGGGTTTGTGGATAGCACCACCAAGACAGCTAGACTGGGAGAGGGTGTGAATGGCTCCCCAAAGGAAAATCTATGTGCTATTAGCACAAGAAGGTCGGGTGGAAGCAAAGTAGGCAAAGAAATTTCTAATCCTTCAGCCGATGCACTTTTTTTTTTTTTAGACAAAGTCTCTCTGTTGCCCGGGCTAGAGTGCCATGGCGTCAGCCTAGCTCACAGCAACCTCAAACTGCTGGGCTCAAGCAATCCTCCTGCCTCAGCCTCCCAAGTAGCTGGGACTACAGGCATGTGCCACCATGCCCTGCTAATTTTTCTATTTTTGTAGAGACGGGGTCTCGCTCTTGCTCAGGCTGGTCTCGAACTCCTGATCTTGAGCGATCCTCCCACCTCGGCCTTGCAGAATGCTAGGATTGCAGGCGTGAGCCACTGTGCCTGGCCTCCAATGCACTTTAGAAAGTGGCATTCGCTAGAACCTTCGAGTGAATTAAGCTAACACACGGGATGAGCCCTACAGTAAATGCTGAAAAATGTCCTCAGGTCTGTTCATTCGCCTGAGATTCCAGTTCCAAGTTAATCTATTAGCGGGCTGCACTAGCCAGTGTTCTTTGTAAGTAAAAACTATCTTATCGGCACCCACCTTTTTTATGCTACGACTCAATGCTTGCCAACTTTTAAGTTTCCCTGCCTCTCAAATGAAAGCTTTACTGTGCTTAAGAATTAACACGGGTGCTTTTTTTAAAATGAAAGTTCCTGAGCCTCACGCCCTGAAGTCTGGATTCTCCCAGCCTGGAGCGGGGGAGGGGGCCCAGTCATCTGTGCATTTATTCTGATAAAGGTGCATCTGCCGGAGGGGTTCCACAAACAACGCTTTGAGAAACGCAGTCACAGAACGCAGAGAATTTCCTTCAGCTTTGTGCCTGCAGGTGTGAAGCTAGGCAAAGCCAGAAATAGCTTTGTGAAAGGCAACATCTTGAGCCAGGGATTTCAGGCACCGGTGGTGGGTGGGGAGATATTCTGGGCTGCTAGGGCCCTGGCAGCAACTCTGGCTGCTCCTTGCTGGGCTGGGTCTTGTAAAGCCGAGTGAAAACCCGGCTAGTTCGGGATCTCGTCTTCCTCGGAGGAAAGATGGTCTGGAGGCGGCGTTCCTGCTTCCAAAGCTCCATGGGGCTTTCATTGACACTCGTTTGCACAGCTCTGAGAAGGATATTTCTAACCTTCCTGCCTGCAATGTGGGATAAACAAACAGGGAAATGAGATCCCTCCAGGGGTGTCCAGGTCAGCCGAGTCCTTGGGTATAATTGTGAGCTGTGACAGCTTGGTTGAGGCTCTCTCCTCAACGCAGTGCCCGAGTAGGGGACCCGGGCACCAGGCCAGGCTGCCTGGGAGATTTTGGCAAGGTGCTGCAGGCCTCAGAAACTTCAGCCATGCCCACAGCCTCCCAGGGAGACCCCGGGCCTCCACCAGAGCTCCAGTGCTGCGCACAGACCCACTGAGACCGTGTCCTGGTGGCTTCAGCAGAGACAGCTGACTACATGCCTCTTCCCTTTGCTGCTTGCGTTGTTTTGGCAGAGTTTATCCTAAAAATAGTGCGGTCGAGTCCTGCCTGGATGCCTGCTCCCTCAAGTTTCTGCAGGGTTGGACTGTGCATGTGGTTCTGCCACGCTCGCTGTCTCGTGGAAGAGGCAACATTCTGTGCAGGAGGGAAAAGAAAAACCCTGGGCTTTGGGGACAGATAACTGCCTTTCGGCGCTGGCTCTGCCTCTGACCAGCCTCGTTTACCTCGGGTAAATCCCTTAACCCTGGTGGACAGAGGGGTTACAAACTTCACAAGCTTGCCTAGAAAATGGGCATATTCTAAGACCGATCTCATGGAGACCGTCCTTCTACACATCAGTTATGACTGAGGTGTCTTTGTACAGCCCAACACCATTCCTGGCACAGGTTCAGCCTCGCGTGATGCAAAGTTTAAGCCACTCTCTCTCTTCTTTTTTCCTTTTTTTTTTTGAGACAGAGTCTCACTCTGCTGCCCGGGCTAGAGTGAGTGCAGTGGCATCAGCCTAGCTCACAGCAACCTCAAACTCCTGGGCTCAAGCGATCCTCCTGCCTCAGTCTCCCAAGTAGCTGGGACTACCGGCATGTGCCACCATGCCCGGCTAATTTTTTCTAGATATTTTTAGTTGGCCAATTAATTTCTTTGTATTTTTAGTAGAGACGGGGTTTCGCTCTTGCTCAGGTTGGTTTCGAACTCCTGACCTTGAGCGATCCTCCCCCCTCGGCCTCCCAGAGTGCTAGGATGACAGGCATGAGCCACTGCGCCCGGCTCACTCTCTCTCTTGACTTTATTTGCTTAATCTCTGTCTCCCCTGCCAGAATTCCACAAGGTCAGGGATGGTGTCTGCTCCTTGCATACCTGTGTACCTCTACCTTCTAGCCCAGGGACTGGCTCAACAAATATTTGTTGAGTAAGTGAACAGATGAATGAATGAAAAATGCATTCAAGTCAACAAAGGTTCTGAGGCTGCCTCCTATGTGCTAGGATTTTGCAGTTAGGAATTATTTGTTTGTAAGAAATAGAAACTTAGGCCGGGTGCAGTGGCTCATGCCTGTAATCCTAGCACTCTGGGAGGCCGAGGCGGGAGGACCGCTCAAGGTCAGGAGTTCGAAACCCACCCTGAGCAAGAGTGAGACCCCATGTCTACTAAAATAGAAAGAAATTAATTGGCCAACTAAAAATATATAGAAAAAATTAGCCGGGCATGGTGGCGCATGCCTGTAGTCCCAGCTACCTGGGAGGCTGAGGCAGGAGGATCGCCTGAGCCCTGGAGTTTGAGGTTGCTGTGAGCGAGGCTGATGCCACGGCACTCTAGCCCGGGCAGCGGAGTGAGACTCTGTCTCAAAAAAAAAAAAAGAAATAGACACCTAACCAAACTAATGTGAGCTGAAAGAAGCAGCCACCTGTGGAAGTACAGCCAGGTTTCAGGGCATTAGGTGCAGACACTTGCCCGGACTCTCCCTCCCTCCTCCCCTCTTATCTCCTCACTTCCTCTCTGCAGTGACTTTTATTCTCCTCTTTGGCTGCACGCAGGCTCTTCTGCTTTGATTCCACCTGAGACCAGACCACCCCAGCCTCTCATTTTAAGCGCCGACTTTTACTTGTGAACCGGAATCTCTGAGTCCCAAATTCTAATTTCTAAGAAATGATGAATGCCTTACTTTATGGGAGGCGTAAATGCCAGGTCTAATTAAATGATGTTGGGAGATGGAGAGAGTCTCTGATCTACGCCCCCCACCCCAAGCAGAGGCTCAGAGGCAGGGCATGGGCGGGCGTTCCCAGAAGGGAGAACAGAGCTGAGAGGTGACTGTTGGTAGAGGCCTGTCAGCAACACAGGCACTGTGCTGAGCGCTTGGGTGTCACTCTTTCATTCCAGGAATAGTCACGGGATGCCTGCAATGTGCCAGTCACTGTTCCAAGTGCCAGGGATGAAAAAGTGGCCAGGTGCCTTGGCTCATGCCTGTAATCTTAACACTCTGGGAGGCCGAGGTGGGAGGATTGCTCAAGGTCAGGAGTTTGAAACCAACTTGAGCAAGAGCGAGACCCCATCTCTACTAAAAATAGAAAGAAATTAATTGGCCAACTGAAAATATATATAGACAAAATTAGTCAGGCATGGTGGCGCATGCCTATAGTCCTAGCTACTCTGGAGGCTGAGGCAGGAGGATCGCTTGAGCCCAGGAGTTGGAGGTTGCTGTGAGCTAGGCTGACGCCACGGCACTCTAGTCCGGGCAACAGAGTGAGACTCTGTCTCAAAAAAAAAAAAGGAACAGAAGCAAGGACCCTGCCCTCCTGGAACGCTCATGCTATGATGCAAGCAATTCCACATTCCAATAAACAAGCACAAGAGCAACGTGGTGTCAGAGGGTGAAAAGTGTCGAGAAATCAGCAACAAGATACGGGGTGAGGGGGCAAGGCGTGGGAAGGTCAATTTTGATTGCCATTTAGAGTGTCCTGTTCTGTCATACTGACCAAGAATACTAAAGAAACAGTGCCAAGATCTGGTTGTTCTACTTATGAAGAAGGGGTAAGGGTAGAGTCCAGAATGTTCCTTGAAGTTCTCCCTATGCTTGTCATGATGTGGGGACAACCGAGGGCAAAGTGTCTAGCATGGCACTGGAGAAGGGACCCCCAGAAGTTCTGGTTGGGTCACCTTTTCTTACCTTTGTGTGGGACCTCTGCAAGCAGCTCTGAGTGGCTCAGGACATAACACATTGCAACAGCCACTTGCTTCTGGCTGGTTGGGGGCTGCCTGCCCCAGGCTTCAGCGAAAGTAGAGGGAGTGAGGTGGGAGAGGGGAGGTCACCTGCTCACCTCAACTTCAGGCCTTTTGGACTTTCCCCAACAGTTTTCCACAGAAAGGATGGAGACAAGGGCAGTTCCCGGGCCAGCCTCAGAAACCACAGCAGCTGATGTTTAACGTACACTAGGCAGTGTTCTAAAATCTCTGCATGTATTAACTCATTTAATCTCTACTACTGTACTCAGAGGAAGGTACTATTATTATCCTCATTTTCCTGGTGAGGAAGTAGCACAGAAAGCTTACATAACTTGGTTAAAGTCATGCAGTAGAACTGGGCTTCAAATCTAGGCATTTCAGCTCCAAGATCCATGGTGGGTTTTTTTTTTTTTTTTTTTTAATATCAGTAATGTCCTCTCCCAGGTGACTCAGAGCCCTGTCTCTGGTACACAGAAGGCTTCCATGAAAGTAAGTATTGAACAATTTGTTTTTGGTTTTTTTTGAGCCAGGATCTTGCTCTATTTCCCAGGCTAGAGTACAGTGGTGTCATTGTAGGTTACTGCAACCTCAAGCTCCTGGACTTAAGTGATCCTCCTGCCTCAGCCTCCTGAGTAGCTGGGACTACGGGCATGCGCCACCATGCCCGGCTAAGTTTTCTATTTTTTATAGACATGGAGTCTTTTGCTCAGGCTGGTCTTGAACTCCTGAGCTCAGGAAATCCTCCTGCCTCAGCCTCCCAAAGTGCTAGGATTACAGGTGTGAGCCACTGTGCCCAGCCAGTATTGAACAATTAAATGACTAAATCAACTTACTAGTTCCATTGAATTTTCTACTAAATAAGTGCCGTTTGCGTGTCTGATTTGATTCAAACTTCCTACTGAAATACAGAAAAGGCAAGTGAACAAATCTCTGATCTCAGGTCAAATGCAGATTAAGTGTGTTTGTTTGTTTTGCCACCTTTCCACCAAACCGTGATCGTCTGGCATTCACTGAAGGGAAAAAGTATTGTGTTACACTTGTCTTCATTTAGAGACAACGTTGGTCCCGGAGACGGCCCCGTGAGTGTGGAGGGTGGAAGCGAAGTATTAAAACACTTAGACAAGAATGCAAGTCCACGGCGGAATTCCAGGCTTCAGCAAGTAGGGGGAGAGGTATTTGAGGGTAGGGTGGCCTTTCTGATACTTGTAACTTTACTGCAGTCCTCGGTTAAGTGTAGTGGAATGCGTCAGCTGAGGCCAAGCCTGCTTTTGCTAGAAGGAATTAGAGGGCTGGTGATTCTTTCTTCTCCCCTATTTCTTACTTTTAAAAACGCTTTTTTAAAAATTGGGATAGAATTTACATACCGTAAAACTGAACCCTTTCAGGTATAGTATATTCACAGAGTTGCTTAACCATCGCCACTAATTCCAAAATATATTCTTCATCCCAAAAAGACAGCCCTTAGTTTAACTGTGGTAATCATTTTGCAATGTGTATATATATATATAAACATTATGTTGAACACTTTAAATATATGCAATTTTTATTTGTCAATCATACCTCAATAAAGTTAGAAAAAATAAATGAAGGCCGGGCGTGGTGGCTCACGCCTGTAATCCTAGCACTCTGGGAGGCCGAGGCGGGAGGATCACTTGAGGTCAGGAGTTCGAGACCAGCCTGAGCAAGAGCAAGACCCCGTCTCCACTAAAAAAATAGAAAGAAATTAATTGGCCAACTAAAATATATAGAAAAAATTAGCCGGGCATGGTGGCGCATGCCTGTAGTCCCAGCTACTTGGGAGGCTGAGGCAGGAGGATCGCTTGAGCCCAGGAGTTTGAGGTTGCTGTGAGCTAGGCTGATGCCACGGCACTCTAGCCC
>CAUYRT010028447.1:0-15139 GCA_963574885.1 Lepilemur ruficaudatus
CAGTTTTCCCAAATGTTGACGTCTTACGTAAGCACAGTGCAGACACAGCCCCCCTAACTCGCCAGCGCAATTGACTGCTGTCCCAACTACAACTTAGTCAACTCCAGTCCAAAACAGTTCCTTCAGCTTTCTTGCTCTTTCGTGCCTTTGACATTTTTAACCAGCATCAGTTGGTCATTTTGAGGGACGTTTGTCAGTTTGGGCTCAGGCACGGCGATGCCGCGTCCTCCTGCATCGTGGCGGGTTGTGCGGTGTTGCTGTGTCTTATCACTGGTCACACTGACCTCAATCACTGAGTGAAAGGCTGTCTGCCGGATTTCTCCATTGTCAAGGTACTTTGTCCCCTTTGTAATGAATTAGCACCTTTGAGACTTTGCAAATGTCCTATTTCTTATGCTTTTCACCCACTATAGTATCCATAGATGGTTCTAAAAATGGATTTTTATTTATTTATTTATTTATTTTTTGAGACAGAGTCTCACTCTGTTGCCCAGGCTAGAGTGCCGTGGCGTCAGCCTAGCTCACAGCAACCTCAAACTCCTGGGCTCAAGCGATCCTTCTGCCTCAGCCTCCCAAGTAGCTGGGACTACAGGCATGCGCCACCATGCCCGGCTAATTTTTTCTCTATATATTTAGCTGGCCAATTAATTTTTTTCTATTATTAGTAGAGACAGGGTCTCGCTCTTGGTCAGGCTGGTTTCGAACTCCTGATCTTGAGCAATCCACCCGCCTCGCCTCCCAGAGTGCTAGGATTACAGGCGTGAGCCACCGCGCCCGGCCTAGAAAAATAATTTTAATGGTTAATTTTCCTAAAATAAGCTAAACAGACATCACAAAACTTAAAGCTATCCCTATATAAATTTAAAGGAGACTAAGCAATTCCCTGCTCTAGGTGGTGTTCTTTTAAGTCATTAGTAAATAACCACATTTTCCAAATATTGTTTTTTAGACCACTGATTATCTTTGGTCAAATATTTTTGGGCAATAATCTATCTCTTGCCTAGAGATTTACAGTTTACATCAGCACATTAAAGGTTCTGAGAAGTCCTGCAATTTAAAAAATTCAAGACTTTCTTGGCTGTGTTTGACTCAGTCTTCCCAAGCTAATTTAGTCGTTTTTTTCACCCTGTGAAGTCAGTGTTTCATGGATTGCATTTTGGGAAATGCTGGTGTTGTGTGTGGTGATCCAGCACGTTTGAATTATCTGAGCTGTTAGATTTTGGCAAACAACCCTCTTTCCCGCAAGGAGTTGAGTTCCCCCTCTGAAATCCAGCTCAGCCTAGACTTGCCTTTATTTCTGGCTTGAAAACAGTCCATAATAGAAAAGAGCATGTTTTGGTATTGTTATCACATTAGGTGCTTCATAAAAAAGATTTCACTGCCAGTTTCCTTTCAATAGCTAGGGCCGGTTCTGCAGAGGAACCCAGGCAACTCTTTTAATCTCTCTGGGCCTTAGTTTTCCTTGTCTGTAAAAATGTAAATTTAATAATTATTCTGTTTACACATACATTTATGATTTGGCATTAATTGATCCCAATTTTAAGGCCTGATCAGGTGGCTGCACGGGATTGGGACAAGCCATACAGGACTCTGTCCACACTGCCCGTCATTCCTGAGACCAGGGACCCCAGGGAGCCGCCAGCCTGAGTGCCCTAGCAGTTGTCTTTTTGGTGGAAAATGTGTGTTGGTGTTTTATTCTCCCACCCAAGAACATGCTAAAGTCAAGATGGCTGACTTGGGTTCTTGGCTCAGTTTTTCCTATCACCGATTCTGGTGAAATTGCTGCTCTCTTTAGCAATAAGTCACCAGGAGAAGGGACTAAACAGGTTAGTGAAAGAATACATCTCTAAAATAAAAAAGCTTGAGAAATGAACTCAAAATAGTAGTGGGGTTTTTTTCCCTTTCACATTATGACTAGCATTTTATTATTGATGTTGCTTTTTTTAACTTTCAAGAATGTGTGTCATGATCAGGAAGTGATTAGTCAGGTGGCATATTTCATTCTTTGTTCCTGCTTAATAGAAAAAGGTAGTTTTTTTAAAAAAACTGTATGTATGAGAAAACATCACTCTGTGATGAGGCCACCATTTTTGAGGGGTGGCAAGTTTAAAAATTCAGCCCTGACATGTAACCTTTTCTTGTTATTTTAACTAAACTAAAATTAATTTAATATAATTCCCCTTAACTAGTTCTGTGGTATCTTTCTTTAAACATGATTGAACAGAATTATAGGAGATTGACAAGTCAACAATAAATGGCACTCAGAAGTGTCAGAATTGGAACATCATCAAAACCTGGGAGGCTTTCCCCATAACACTGCCTTCAAAGACAAACAGATAGAGGCTCAGAGAGCAGCAGCTTCCCCCAGGCAGAAGGGCGCTTCAGTCCAGAAACAGCCTCATGAATATGTAGCGGGGAGGGTTCAGGTGGAGATGGAAGCTCCTGCCCACTGTAGTCCTCCAGAAGGTACTGTCTCTAGCCCAGAGCCACCGGCGGCGGCGGCTCACTCTGACAGCTGGCATCTTCCTGCATGCTTGCGAGCAGCTTCCCTCCACGCTTTCCGTGTGACCACCTGGCCCTGCCAACACCCGCCAGCAGCATGCTGTGCCGGCCCCCGCATGCCCACTGGTGACGACATACCCCAGTCTCTCCCTGCCTTAGCGGGATCCTTCCCTAAAGCTTTCCCTGGAAAGAGCTTTCCCCCTTCAGGAGAAGACACATCCCGTCAGGTTTAAACTGTGCTTGATAATCTGTTAAAGACCAGTTGGAAATTGTGATCTCGTCTTGGGGCAGTGGATTTAGCTGTCCTCATCTATTTCTCACTCGGTCAAAGAGGGAAGCCCCTACTAGAATGGTGACCAAATTGACTTATCAGAGGAGACTTATCACAACAGGAGACATGATGGTCAGTGGACTTGGTGGGACACTAGCGGTTGCCCATAAAGCTGCTGAGCCCCACCCCCCCTGCACACGGGGGGACCCACGACCCGGAGGGGAGATGGCAGCTCTCAGGGAAATGGCAGATGTGGCAGGGAGATCTGTGACAGCAGTGTGAGGAGCCCTCCACCCCAAGTCGCCTCTTCAGAAGAGCATGCCCACCCTACAGCAAAGTTGGAATTGTGGTAACTCCCAGGCTGGGGGTGCAGGGGGAGAATGGAGAGGTACCAAAATTTTTGTGTTAAAAAGTACAGAGAAAATATGCCTCATCTGAGGGCTGAAGTGAGAGTGGAGTCTCATGTCTCTTCCCCCCACTTCGAAAATAAGAGACAGTTATCGCCAGCCCCTCAGCCTCCTCCCCGTCTTTAGTCCTGAGAACATTCTGATTGTTTGAGCACAGGTGGCAGGTGTGGAGACAGAAGGTCACTGGGCTGCCAGCAGTCTGCAGTGTTGGACTGATTTATTTCTAAGTCCTACCTTGAAAACAAATTCTTTTCCTGTTAAAAATGAATTTTTTAAAGCAAAGCTCACTGACAGAATGCTTAGTCATTCAGATCGCTGTTTAGTATTCGGATGGAGTCTTTAAGAAATGAAGCTGCTGCTTTTTTCTTATATTTTAATTGTTTTGGGGGCACAACTTCTAAGAACTGGAAGCTGAATAGACTCTATTGACAGATAATACAGAATCATTTCAGGGCTGAGGGAAAATAAGTACAGAGAGGAGAGTCATTAGCAGTGGGAGACTTCTGCATGCCTCTTACTGGAGTGGCTCAGCTACTTTCCAGAGAAATGTGGGGAGGGCAGGTGTCTGCTGCTGCGGCGTCAGGCAGAAAGAATGTGGGTGACAAGCAGAGATGGGACTTGGGGCATGGCCACGTGCTCCGTCACTCTCCCATGCTCACGCACATGAGGCAGCTGAGTTGATTCTCCAGGGCTGGGGACCGGAGAGCTGCCCAGAATCCCGACAGCCTCACGTGAGCTGCTCTGCTGAGGTCTCTCTTTTGGTAGAGGATTTTTCTGGCACATGACATGCCTTAGTTGTCCATTGCTCCTGGTGCTGGGATGCTTACCAAGTCACTAGATGGGCAGGGTTCCATCTGAGATCTAGTTCATCTTCTACATGCTGTGAAGACATGCGGGGGGAGGGAAGGTAGTGGTCCTTCAGACTGGAGACATTTAATGCCACCATAACAGTCAAAAGGGTCGCCAGAATATCATATATGCCATTTATTCAGTGATCCTATGTGAAAATACAAGGTTATCAAGCATAACTAAGCCACTTACTTTATTGTGCCTATTGCTTAGCAAAATTATTGGCTCTGGGATCCCTTTGAATGATGAACTTTGAATAGTGAAATAGAACTCATGCGATTGCCCCAGTCTAGGTCTATGTGAAATTGACCATAGATGTGTCATGTGCACTGGAAAAGGACTGTTGGAAAGGCTTCAGCTGCAAAGGCAATTTGAGCTAGCTGTTCCCAGTGTCCTACTTGTGGCAGAGTTTCTCAACAGGCTTCAACATGTGATAGGAGTGTGGATCAGGAAACCGCGGGAGGGGTCCAGAGCTTGGACTCACAGTGCCCTGAGGTCAGTGGCATTGGCTCCTGGTCCCCCGGCCCATGGAGAAAGGCCTTTCCACTGCAGTTCCTGGTTCTGCTGCTGCCTCCCCGCTCCCCATCCCCACACACAGTGGTCCAGGGGAGCCCGAAAGGAAACCCTGCAGGAGGAAGTTCCGATCACCTCGGCCCCAGGACATCCTGTGCCCCTGAACCATTCAGGCAATTAGGCCACAGACGCTGGGCTAGATTTTAGAGCGAGCTCTCACCTGCCTATGTCAGCTCTCAGTTCAGCGGGTTTTGCAGTGGCTTTGCAGAGCCACTGTGTCCTGTGGTCAAGGGGCAGAAGTGCACGATCTCCTTGGTGGGGCACAGCAGCTCCTGTGAGGTGCACAGCCCTCAGGGGTCCCGGGGGATGGGCTCTCCTCAATCAGTGTGACACATACGAGGTGCACAGCAGCCCGGCCACTTTCCCTGGCTCACCTGTTGAACCGGATTATTTGGAAACTTATTTCTCAAGAGTCTTGTGTTTTACATTGGAAGTATGTCCTGTATTCTTCCTTCTGATTCCTTTTTCAAGCCGCAATGTGTCCATTTCTACCTTAATAGTGCTCTTCTTCCTCATGTACAATGCAGGAGCACTGTTTTAAAGAAACCATTTTTTAAAAAATATGTTGGTTAGAACCAGTGTTTCTAGTTACTTACCAACACAAATCAAAATCCAGTATCTGTGTTGCAGTTACCATTTTAGTTCTCTGAAACAGTAAGATATGGTTGTTTTGATTTGTTTTTTTGTCAACTGTATCCACTCTGATTCAGATTATGCTTATCCCCCAACCCCAGGCAAATACTAATTCAATGGAAGACTTTTATTTATTGTGTTACTGCCAGGAATGGTAGATGCTAACTATTATATAATTGTCCTATTATTGTTAGTCATCTGCTATTACTAATAAATACCTGAAGGCCCTAATATCTGTCCCTAGTTCAGAACATTAGGGCTCTCTGCCCTTACGAAATGTAACAAGGAATTGACTAGCAAGAAAAAAATTATTTCCGATAACCTGTTATTCTCTATATTTTAATGGGTTACTTACATTGGGCGTGGGAGAGTCACTAAATGATGTTTAATTCTAACTATACGCCACTGTCATTTTTAGTCCAGATTGTCAGAACTGATGACAACCACACTGAAAAGCCCTTTGAGACAGTGAAAATTCTCACCCTTGAGCCATTATTAGGGAAGAAGAGTAGAGCACTCAGACATGTATCCAAAAGAGGGGACGACCCTTTTCCAAATTTCATACAGTGACGTGTCTGTTGACAGTACTCACTCATTCACTCCACAAGCGTTTACCTGGTACCTAGCATGGATGGGCCTGGCACGATTAGCCCTGAAGATACCTAAATAGAAGACACAATTCCTGTCTTCTAGAACCACAGTCTAGTAAGGGAGACAGTTATATCAACTGTAAAATACGCAGTCTGTGCAGTGATAGTGATACCCACATGGGAGCACCGAGGACCCTGGAGAAGCGAAAGGCTCCCAGCAGCCTTCCTGTACGATGTGGCTTTGGAGCTGGATTGCGAGGCTACATTTGGAGTCAGATCAGTGTTTGAGTCCTGGGTTTGCCACCTACTGACTGTATGACTTGAGGTGGTTACATAACCTCATTAAATCTCAATTTCGTCATCTAAACAATGCAAGTAACATTGTTACCTGCCTCACAGAATTGTTTAAAGATTAAATAATATATGTAAAGTGCTAATCACCATGCCTGAGACATGGTATGTTCTCTAAAACTGATGACCACCACTGCTGTCATCATCATCATCATCAACATCATCATTTGACAGACCTTATTCATAGTAAAATGTATTATGGAATTCATTAATTTAATTGTATATAGATATCACAAAAAGAAGGAATTTTGGCAGTAGTTAAGATTAGTTCGTGGACCAAACAAACAAAGCAGTTAATCCTAAAAGCAAAATTAACCCCTCTCAAAGTCATAAGTCCTTATAGCAAAGGATTTATAGGACCTAGTAGAAAATTTATAGAATTTTTCTATAGCAATAATTTATTATTATCTTTAAATGAATTAATAAGTGACTATTTTAAACATGGCTCAGTTTTAATTTCTAATGCAAATATCAATATAATGGCCCATAAAAATAATCTCTTTAGAGTCTTCAGTAGTTTTTTAGAGTCTGAAGGGATTCTGAGACCAAAACATCTGAGAACCACTGTTCTAGAGAATAAGACCCTCCTGGAACTCTGTTTCCCAGATGGCCATTGGGCTACAGGGAAGCAGGAGAGAGCCCAAACTGGCTGGCCCGTGTACAGACTTCTCGTGACCAAATGTGGGTGAGATCCGCTTCCTGTCCCTCTAGGTGAGTGGTTCTCAGCCTTCACTGCACATTGGGATCACGCGGGGTGATTAACTGATAGGTGCCTGATCCCACCCCTAGTGTCAGTGATTCAGTTGGTCTGGGGTGTAGCTGTGACATCGTGATTGTTTAAACCCCAAGTGATGGTGATGTGAAGTCAAGGTTGAGAACCACTGTTCAAGGTGGTCTATGAGAAGGTAAGCCCAGTGTTATGGTAGAATATAGCAACAACGACCTCTAGATTACTCGATCCTCAACTGATCGCTGCTACTAAAGATCTCAGGAAAACTACATCAGGTCCTTGTTATCAAAATTAAAATACTATTTCCATAAAAAGGTTAAAAACAAAGTAAGTCCAAAATTGTCTACAGCAGTTTAATCATTTTGCTATTTAGATTTTTTAAAAGTAATAGTTAGACAGAGTTTGTCTAAAACCAGAGTAGATTCTTAGCCAGACTTTACAGGTTCCCCTGAGTCATAACGTCATCAATTAGAATCTTTTAACTCGGCCTCAAGTTCCTGGTGCAGCAGCTTTTAGTCTTTCCCTAGAGGCTGTTTTTCTCGTGGCCGTGCTCGCGAGTGCTGTCTGTGGGTTATCCACGGAAGGTGGAGTCCCACTCTGGTTTCCATCCACCAGACCCCCGCCACAGACTCGAGTGTATTAGAGGAGTCCACTTTACCGTTACATTGAAACAGTCAAAGCATAATATGGATGGCCAGTCTGTGACTGCAAATAGTCTTAAAATGAATAAATGGCGGTGCATTCCAAAGACCAACTAAAATTATTTTTACACTCACAAAAATGTTTTGCATTATCTAGAATATAGCTAACTCGATCTATTTTGTAGTCAGCATTATGTATCCTCCCTATTTCAAACTTCACGATGAGTTGATAGTTAGCACCAACAACACTGGGATGTTTACCTCTGTACCAAACTTTCTGACAAATTACAAATTAGGAATGTTGCAGGTGAATATAAATATTAATAGTTTTACATTTGAAATAACAGAATCCTGCTCTCAGTGCTGAAACTATACCTCCTTTCCTGCAGGTATAACTATACCTGCAGGAAAGAGGTGGGGACCAGCCCCCGTGGGAGGAGGTCATCAAGACCTCTGCGATGTCAATGTGGAGAGAAATAAGTTTGCATTTGACTCGTGCGCGACACCTCGCCCTTGACTAATAAATGTGTGCTCTGACCCTCTCCTTAGCCTTTCAGGACAGTGGGTTTTACCAAATAGTTAGGCTGGTGCATATTCTTTGCTGTAACCCATCCTCCACTAGTCTAGCATGAGCCTTAAGCATAGACATTTGCTTATACACAGGGCAAAAGTGTGCTTTCTCTACAGTTTTTAAGTCATGTCCTAGAATACGGTTCAGATCCAGGGGTGTTGCCCGCCTTTCAAAGGCCAGGCTTACACTAGTGAAATGGGAAGTTGCTGTGTTTGCCTTGAGAATGGGCAACGTGTCTATTCCAAATACTCCCCCAGGAGGCAAATATGATTCCTCCCCCTCCCCACCATATAGTTTCTAGGTTTAGGCCCTTTCGGGGGTGCTTTGTAATGTCCCTTTGTAATACTTCCTTTATGCCATTGTTTAACACTTGTATCGTGGCTGTGTATCTCGCTGTTCCCCCGCCTCGCCCCCAACACTCACACTGTGCTAGACTGAGGAGCACTTAGCATAGCATGTGCTCTGTGTGTTGACTAAAAGAGTAGCTGAAGCAAAAGGTTGGAAACGGAGGTTCCGGACCATAATGACTGTCCACATTTCTTTATGGACAATAAACTTGGGAGCACCGAGGGCGGAGGGGTGTGTGTGTTCCGCACGTGTGTCTGTGTGGGCGAGGGGCGGTTGGTGGGCTGGCTGGGTCTGCCCTTTCACTCCTGATCCAGTCTTCTCAACCCCTCGCAGGCTCCATCCACGCCACCTCAGTAGCAGCCTCCAGAGTGGAGCAGGCTCTGTCGGAAGTGGCCTCGTCTCTGCAGAGCAGCGCCCCCAAGCAGGGCCCGCTACACCCCTGGATGACACTGGCACAGATCTGGCTCCACGCAGGTACCACTCTGCCCCTTCGCTATCCCGCTGCTGTGCCAGAGGCTGCGGGACACTGCGGGCAGGTGCTTGCCTGTTAGCCCTCGGCCCTCATCAGGAGAAATCAAAGCTTTCAGAGTCACGTACCAAAATGCTGCTACTTCTTTATAGGAACCATGAGTTACTCTGTATCTCCCCATCCCTCCCCTGCGGCGGTACCCGAGCAGGTATCCAGGACAGATTTTCTGAGTGGGGCTCTTACAGACTCCTGGGGAGTTTGCCGTGTGGGCTGCAGGATTTATGCTGCAAAGGGGCCAGAGAGCTACACCCCAGACTATCTGTGGGTGGCTCGGGTGGAGTCCCAGCTGAACTGCTGACCAGCTTGGTAGACTTGAGTCAAAGTCTTTAACTGTCAGCCTCGGCTTCCTCGTCTGTACGATGGGGTTAAGAGTAGCGCCTGTCTCCTGGTACACCTTGTCAGTGAAGTCTTGGAGTCCCTGGGAGAGGAGACGGGGGTACTGATGTCTTTATCAAAGCCAGGGAAGGGGCAGTGTGTTTGGCACCCCTCCCCACCCCCCCCACCCCCAATGGCTCTCCTGGGAATCCGTAGAGAGCGAGACAGGTAGCAGCAGCCTCTGGCCTGGCAATCAGCCCGCCCCGCTCTTCACCGGGCAGTCCGCTGGCTTGGCAATGCTTCTGCATAGCTGGAAAGCCCACAGATAAATCCAGTGCACAGGCATTTTAGCAGTGAAAATGCCATGATACAGCGCTTCCAAGCAAATGGTGGCTGTTGATTCACTTATGTTTTTATATTTCTACATAAAAGGTAACTTCCGTTCCTCAAGTTTTATCATGTCATCTGCACGACCCCTTCTCAGGCCTGACTCTAAGGTACATGATGAAAGCCTGAATTGGGCTGAGAAGAGTGCTTATTATCTCCCAGTTGTCCTTCTGTTGATTCCTTTTCTGCCAAGGCTAATTGTACGATGTTCCACCTTGTTTGACACCATTGGCGGACCTTCGCATACGAAGCGTGGTTGGCTTTACCTGGCTTTGGCATACCATGGAGCCCAGCTCAGTCAGCCTTTTCTGACTGAGAAAGAAAGCATCTTTAATTGGGCCACAATAACTACCGTAAATTAACAAATTATATTCTTCTAAGCAGAAGCACGAAAGCGGAGTGATTCATGAAAGTGCAACTGTTCCTCCCCACTGCAGACGCCTGCAGTGTTCAGCCTCTCCCCCAGAGAGGCCCAGACATGCAGGCTGTGAGGGCCAGGGAGCAGCGGTCGTGCCTCCTCCATGGTACCCATATGGATGGAGAGGGCCAGTCCCCAGCAGAGGGTTCGGATGCCTGTCCTGTTCAGTCACCCTCGTGAACGGTGACCACAGAGAACAGAAAGGGAAGGAGTGTGGTTTAGTGTCTGGGCCGGGTGAGCCTGGCTGAACTTGCAGGGCTGGTGTCGGGGCAGAGTTGCCTTTCATATTGGGCTTGAATTTGAGTCTTTGAAAGGCCAAAGTCTAAAACCCTAGAAAGGCTGGAGGCCATCCCTCTAGGCTGGAACTAGCTGCCTGACCTGGCAGGCCGGGCTTCTGTTGCTGGTTTCTCAGAAAACTTAATGACCTGAGAGTCCCCAGGAGGGCTTTGCCACGTGTCTTGCTGCCCCCTACTCGATTATCCAGGGACTTTGCCCCTCTTTGCATGGCCTGCCATGACTCTTGGCAAGGAAAATTTGCACTGCTTATTAGAACATTGAGGAACTTGATGGCTCAGATTCAGCTTGGAGGAGCTGTCCTTGAATTTTTATATTAGCACATAAGATCCATTTCTTATCACCATGGCCCACGTGATGGAGCCAAGTTCTCATTGCTAGTTAATGCATGTGGCTTTAGTACTCTACAAGGCGGTGGAATTGAACTATGGAAAGCAAATGCCATGCTTGCCTGGAGACTGTGGGCAGAAGGTGCTTATCTGCATATGGTGAGCATCGTGTGTCACATGAATGCGTGGAGTTGATTAGAATCATTTCAGAACCTGTGCCATATTGACTCTTAAAGCAATGACTTTGAGTCAAGATTTAGAATCAAATCATATATTCACGTAGTCTTTAAAGAGGTAAATTCAGAAGAAAACAGAGAGCTTCCACTGAACTGTCATGTTTTACCTTGTGTGATATGAGCTCCACTGCTCTGAGAAACAAAATAAAGGTGACCCAAGTTTTTGAAAATTCATGGAAACCAAGCAACATCTACTTCCGTGTCTATCATCAGCTTCAGCAATGCTGCCAGATTCCATACATTTGTTAGAAGAGATTAGTTAGATCAGAGCCTAACGCCCAAGGCCATGGTATTTCTGTGGCGGTTGTGGGCCTGCTCTCTCCCAGATGTTTTTCCTGGTGAACTGACCGTAGAGGGACCTCGTGCTAGGAGCCCCTGGTGGAGGTGGCCCATTTGAGGCTTGCAGGAAAGGTCACTCAGAGACAACCTCTGATTTCCGGCCTATTGTTAGTACAGCAGAGGGTCTGTGGGCCACTTGGATGTGCAGGTCGTGAGTAGGAAACTGGAGCCTCCAGTTTGTGAGGGGACAGGCCAAAGGCCTGGCTGGGAACACAGACCCAGGAACCAGGGATGTTTGACCACAGAGGGTCCCCCACTTCCTGTGTGGTGGCACCCCCCTCCCAGCACCCCCTCTTCTCCTGCCTGGGCTCCCCTGCCCCCAGTGCTTCACACTCTTTCACCAGGACACTTGGTGGCCAATTCAGCATGGGCCACACATGTTTTGTTCCTTGGTTCGTTTGGACCTATGTCACAATTTGATTTATGTTATTTTCAGATAAATAACATGTACATGGTACACAGTTGACAAAGTAGGAAAGCCTAAAGTAAAAAGGGTGCCTCCTGTCCCTGAGCCTCAGTCACCCTCCCGACAAGCAGCCCCTGTTCCCAGTGCCACGCTCCCTCCAGAGATTGCACACACTGCACTCTGTCCCCATCACCCTCTTACTGTGCCATCGGAGCCGGGTGCTTATCAGCACACACAAGGCTGACTCGTGCTTTGAAACAGCTGCATGGTGTAAACCACTGGGTGGTTATACCATCATTAAACCAGTACTCTGTTAGCTAACACTTAGATTATTCTAGCATTGCCATTGCAGATAGCGCTTCAGTAAGTATTGCATGCAGTTGGCCCTCCGTGGTCTCAGGTTCTGCATCATGAATTTCATCAGCCGCGGATCAAAAACGTTTGGGAAAAAATGTCTGTGCTAAACACGTACAGTCTTTTCTGTCCTGTCATTACTCCCTGAACAATACAGTATAACAACTACGTCCACAGCATTCACGTTGCATTAGGTGTCGTCCGTGATCCAGAGGTGATTTGGAGTGTGCGGGAGGGTTGTGTAGGTTATACGCAAGCACTGTGCCATTTTATACCGGGGACTTGAGCATCCATGGCCTTTGGTATCTATGGAAGGTCCCGGAACCAATTCTTCACGGATACTGAGGGACGGCTATGTATTGTTTAGTATCTGTAAGATAAACTCCACAAAGTAGAATTGCTGGATCAAAGGGTTTGTACTCTTCAATTTTGGTAAGTTTTGTCCCATTGCCTTCTTCAGAATTGTTCCGATGTACGTTCCGATTGACAATGCGCAAACGTCCACTTTCTCACGTCCCTGCCGACACAGGGGATCCTCAGAATGCTTCATCCTTGCCAGTCTGACTAGTGGAAAATGGCATTTTAGTTTTCTGCCCATAGCTTTTACCCATTTATCTCCATAGATACTGAGCTTTTCTTTTTTATTTGTAAGCATTTATTGTGTATTAAAGAAGTCTTCCTTGTGTCTGAGACAGGCACTACAAATATTTTCTTCCATCTTTATTTTCTTTGTGTTTTTTGTTTGTTTGTGGCGATTTTTTTTTGCCAAACAGTGTTTTTTTTTTTTTGAGACAGAGTCTCACTCTGTTGCCCGGGCTAGAGTGCCGTGGCATCAGCCTAGCTCACAGCAATCTCAAACTCCTGGGCTCAGGCGATCCTCCTGCCTCAGCCTCCCAAGTAGCTGGGACTACAGGCATGTGCCACCATGCCCGGCTAATTTTTTCTATGTATTTTTAGTTGGCCAATTAATTTCTTTCTATTTATAGTAGAGATGGAGTCTCACTCTTGCTCAGGCTGGTTTCGAACTCCTGACCTTGAGCGATCCACCCGCCTCGGCCTCCCAGAATGCCAAACAGTTTTTTAAAAAAGTACATTTATCAGCATTTTGGGAGGCCAAGGCAGGAAGATCATTTGAGCCCAGGGGTTTGAGACCAGCCTGAACAACATAGTGAGAACTCGCCACTACAAAAAATTGTTTAAAAATCAGCTGGGCATCTTGGTGCACACTTGTAGTCCCAGCTACCCGGGAGGCTGAGGCAGGAGAATCGCTTGAGCAAAGGAGTCCAGGGTTGCAGTGAGCTAGGATTGCACCACTGCTCTCCAGCCTGGGCGACAGAGCAAGGTCTTGCCTCTTAAAAAAAAGAAAGAAAATAAATTTATCAGTCTTTTCTTATGGCATCTGTGCTTCCCATGATACTTAGGAAGCAACTACTTGGTCTCTTTTTCTGAGAGTTCCAAGTATCTTCCAGTGCCATTTGTATACAAAGAAGATCAGAGGGAGGTCCTTTCCTCCGTTTTGCCGCAGGGGACCCCAGGCTGGATGGATGCAGTCTACTGGGGCAGAAGTCAGGGACCTCAATGAGGGCCTATGACGACACCTCAAGATGTGGCTCCTTGGGAACCACTCCACTGCTGCCTTAGGATGCAGACTGCGGTTAGCCGCTGGGAAGTCCCACATGCACAGTACTTCAGAATTGAAGCAGGGCCTCTCCCAAGCCAAGCAGCTTCTTGATGCCCATCTTTCAATTTCCACACTGGGATGGCAGCTAAAAATGACTTTGCGGTAGGTGGTTAATTTCTGCTTGTTACTTACTAATAATTATAGCTTTCACTTTGGCACCTCTCACAGTTGAAGCCAGTGGCTATTCTTAGATGTGCAAGATCAGATTTTCTGATTTCTGCTGGGAATTTAAAGCTGTGATACTCTTACAAATTCCTTGGCCTTGCCCAGCCTGTCCCCTTTGCCCCTCCCCCTCCCAGACTCCTCCCAGGAATCGGAGGTTGTGTCAGCGGGGTTGAGGGGTAATCCATGGCATGCCCACTATGGCGAGATGAAGACAGCTACCAGGCAGGTGGTATGTGTCACTGCACAGCCCCCATGGGAGGGACATGAAGTCCTGGGGGGTTAGGCCTGCCCAGCTTACATTTATCAAGCACTGCGCATGTGTCAGACGCTATTCCAAGGATTTTTTATGTCTTAACTTGTTTGGTCCTCATGATGACCTTATGAGGAATGCATACTGTTATTCACCCCATTTCGCAGGTGGAGAAACTGAGACACACCTGACAAGTCACTCGCCTAAGGGTACGTGGGAAGCCAGAATTCAAACCCAACCCGTGTGGCTCTAGAACCCTAGCTCCAATCTATGGTAGGCAGTCGGTTGTCAACACGGTATCTTCAAGCATCTCTTTACGTGCCACAGTTGGAGCCAGGGAGGAACAGCGCAGCCCTGTGATCCCTGTAACACAGGGCCTTTCCCAGCCAGGGCGCCAGAGTAGGACCACGTGCACTGAACAGAGACCTCAAGAGTGACCAACAGTAGGTCAGGATGACGGGGGAGGCAGAGGCCAGCATGAGCTGGGACACCTGGGCAGCAAGAGCTCTGAGCATTAGAGGCATGATGGGCCCGGGGGCGAGAAGCCTGGTGGCTGAGGGGAGACAGAAGGGCCAGGGTCAGGCCATGCCAGTGCCCGGTAGCCATGTTAAGACCTTTTAACTTCATCCCAAAAGCATTAAAAGGCTACTAAAGGACTATATAGCAGGAGCACGAAAGGATCAGATTGAGGTTTTTTAAAAAAATCACTCCAAGTTGGGCTTGGTTATATGCTCGGGTAGCCCCAGCTACTTAGGAGACTGGAGCGGGAGGATCACTTAAGCTCAGGAATTCAAGTCCAGCCCGGGCAACATAGCGAGATCCCTGTCTTAAAAAAAAAAAAAAAAATCACCCCAGCTAAATGTGGAGAATGGAGCGGAGGGCAGCCAGAAGTGGATGCTGAAAGAGCAGAACATCAGGAGCACTGGTCTAAGGTCTCAGTGCAGGTGGAGAGAAGTGGATGCCTGAGATG
>CAUYRT010028448.1:0-14841 GCA_963574885.1 Lepilemur ruficaudatus
ACCAGCCTGAGCAAGAGTGAGACCCCATCTCTACTAAAAGTAGAAAGAATTTAATTGGCCAACTAAAAATATATAGAAAAAATTAGCCAGGCACAGTGGCTCATGCCTGTAGTCCCAGCTACTCGGGAGGCTGAGGCAGGAGGATTGCTTGAGCCCAGGAATTTGAGCTTGCTGTGAGCTAGGCTGACGCCACGGCACTTAGCCCAGGAAACGGAGTGAGATTCTCCCTCAAAAAAAAAAGAAAAAGAAAAAGAAAAAGAAAAGAAAAAGAAATTGACTCCTCACAAGAAGAGAATGGTAATAGTATTAATAACAGCTACCCTTCCTTGACCATTACCTGCACGTCCAGCAGTGAGCTTTATGGCTCTACACAGATAATGCAACTGAGGCCAAGGCTAGGCAGTGACTTGTCCAAAGTCACTCTGTTAATGAGAGGCAAAGCCAAGATTTGAACTCAAGTTTGTCTGACTTGGAAATGCACGCTGGGTCACAGGGGAGAGAACATGGGGGACCGCCTGTCTGGCCCGTTGCCAGTCTCCCTTAGGTGTAACGCACCTGAGGAACTAGGTCACAACACAAGCCTCTCGAAGAGCCCAAAGCTGCCCCTTCCTCCGCAGTGCCCAAGTGTGTCTGAGCCCTGGCAGGAGTCTGGCCAAGAGTATCCTTGGAGTGGTCCCAGGAGGAGGGTACCTGCCCTTGATGGACATCACTGTCTCACTGGAGACCTCGCCAAGCAATAGACGCCAGTATGGAGGATGGACCAGCTGGGGGGGAGGCTCACTGTGAAGGAGTTCCTCCAGGAGGAGGTGACATTTCAAAGCAGGCTTCAAGGATGTTTTGCCTTCAGGTAACCCACTGATGAGGTGAGGGAAATGTGTGAGTGCGTCCATCCATGCGTGCATGCGTGCGTGCGTGCGTGCGACCTGTGTTGGTCAGAGGCCGGCTGTGAGTCAATGTAAGAGCACCTCAGGATGGAAGGGAAACGAGTGGATGGACGCATGGATGGACAGGTGGGAGGGTAGATGGCTATGGGTGTGGACGGTGGATCGAGGGATGCTGAATGGATGGGCTGGGTGGGTGTATCAGTGGGTAAATGAACAGAGCAGATGGATGGGGGGTGGATGGATGGATACGTGGGAGGGTAGGCAGATGGAGTGGGTAGGTGGGTGGGTGGATGCATGGGGGTAGGCAATGGGTCAGTGGAGGGGCTGGTAAGTGGCTGGATGATTGGGTAGCAGATCAAGAGATGGACAGGAAGTAGGTGGGTAAATGGGTGGGCGGAGGGTGGGCAAAGGGCAGAAGGACAAATTGGCAACTGCACTGGTAGGTGGATGAGCCAGTGGACACTCAAGAGATAGAGGAAGACCAATGAATGGGTCAACAAGCAGATGCATAAACTCACCAAAAGCCCAGCCAGACTCTGGGGTGCAAAGGGTGCCTGCTCCCTAGGGAGCTGCTGGAAGGGGCTGAGAGATGTGGCCAAGCCAACTCAGCTCCAAGCTCCCACTCCCAACCTGGCTGGAACCTGGTACTCAGCCACTGGCATCCCTGGGTTCCCGAGATGGAAGTACTTATCTCTAGCTATGCCCTGCCCCTCCCCTCGTATCTAGCTCCATAGAGAACTCCCTACCCAGAAACTGCCTCCTTCCCTCAAGCACCCCTCCTCACCTTGGCCACCAAGTCTGCAGGGGTGAGTTAAGGGAGCAGCTGAATTCTATGACTATAGCCCAAGGAGCCTGGTTCCTTTAGGTAGGGGAGGCGGTACAGGCTCCTAAACTCCAGGCAGTCTGTCCCACCTAGCAGCTCCCAGACCCCAGCTGGGAGGCATTTGTTCTGCATTCTGCATGGTAATTACAGCTCTGCCAGGGTTAACCCCTGCACTCCTGGGCACCACCTCTTGAGGGAAAGGAAGTGGACTGCAGGAAACTAGGGGAGGAGAACGGCAGAGAATGCAGGACTGCCCCAACCCTGCAGTTTTCTCAGGGATATGGAGACCCCTCCCTTTCTCCCATTTTCCAGAGGGAAAAACTTGAGTTGGATCCTTAAATCAGAAGTAGAGCCAGAATCAGGGATGCGGCCTACCTGGAGACAGATTTCTATCTGGAGACAGTTTGCAAATGAGGGAGAGGGCTTCTCTCAGCCTCAGTTTACCCCTCTGTAAAATGGGGCAGGAATCCTTGACTCAGAGGCTGTCTCACAATGAGCTGGAGGAGACAAAGTGCCTGGTACATAGTAGGGAGATTCTCAACCACCGGGTGTTTCCTGCCTACCCTCCCAGCCCAGGGGAAAAAGAGGATGGAGCGTGCGTGGTGCAGGTTGTAACCACTTCCATTAGGACTGCTTTCTCTGCCATCTCTCTAGGGCTCACAGCACCCCCATAAGTAGTAAATACCTGCACTGGTATTATGCTCATTTTATAGATGAGAAACTTGAGGCTCAGAGGGGCCAAGTGCTTTGCCCACGGTCACCCATTGGGCCAAGATTTGAGCTCAGGGCCTTTGACATTGCACCAAACTGCTTCTTTTGCCAGCTGTTCGAAGGATCCTCTGACTAGAGTGACGTGTAATTTATTGTCTAACCAGGTCACCTATGAGAATGAAAGGAAGTGCTATTAATAATTACGCTGGGACAGTAGGTGTAATCTGGGACTGTCCTGGGCAAACTGGAAAGTGTGGCCATCCTGCCAAAGTAGGGGACTTTGCACAAGTTACTTCATTTCTCTGCAACATGGACACGGAGGCAGTATTGTCCCTATGGGGCTCCCACGGGGATTTAATGTGATAATGCACGTAAGTGCTATAGGGCCTAGTATGCATTAGGCGCTCAATAAGTGCTGCACCTACACCACACAGGCTGTGATCAGGACTTCTCTGTGCCATGACAGCACCCAGGTCTCCTGCCTGTCCTCAGGAAGCTCACAGTCAGAGGGGAGTAGTCAGAGGAGGGCACAAGAACATGAGGCAGAGGTCAGAGATCTCCCTCCCCTCCTTGAGGATGGCACAGGGTCCTGGGCATGGTTGACTCCCTGCTCCCCATGTGAGGGGGACTTAGTAAAGGTTTCTGAGGTGTGACCTTATTTACCTGCTCTGAAAGCCTTCTAGGTGATAGAGCAGGGACTGTCTAAGTAAAACATGACACCTGCTATTATTATCACGTTTTACATATGGGGAAACTGAGGCACAGACAGGCGAGTGTTGATGGAGGCAGGAACGTCTAAGTAAAACATGACACCTGCTATTATTATCACGTTTTACATATGGGGAAACTGAGGCACAGACAGGCGAGTGGTGATGGAGGCAGGAAACGAATCCAGGCTGCCGGGCTCCAGAATCCCCTGCTTTGACTACCACACTACACTACTCTACAAGTGGCCTGCCATGACCTGCACCCCAGGGTGGCTAAGTCTGTCCTACTGGCACACGCAAGGCCTGTATTGGGTGGAAAGGAACGGAGGGGTTGGGAGAAAGGGAGTGGGCATTCCACGTCTGTAAAACTCAAGGTCTAAAGGCCCAGGTATTCAAGGCCTCTGAGAACCGGCTTCCTGGGTCCCCAAACTTCCCGCAGCGGGTGGCTGGAGGGCCCGGGAGCAGTAGTTTATCGGCCCTGGACGCCCCAAGGCCACGCGGGGAGCCAGTGGGGGAAGAGTGGGGGGTGTCGAAGACCGGAGTCGCCTCCCCTTGGCAGCCCGCACATTCCCCTGCTCAGATCGCCCTGCCCGGGGCAGACGGCGGGCAGAGTGCTGGCCCGGCACCCCCGCCGCGCCCCCACTGACTCGGGCAGCCGCTTGGCGCGGCGAGGACGGTGCCGGGGAGGGGGTCGGCCCCGCCCGCGGGCGGGAGGAGCGAGGCGGGAGGAGGGAGCGCGCCCACACCCCGCCCCCGCCCCGGAGCCAGCCCGCGGAGCCCGCGGCCAGGGCGGCGCAGACCGGCCCAGCGACTCCCCGGCTGCGAGCCGGGACGCGGGACGCGCGGCCGCCGACGAGTCCGCCCTTCCACCCGCGCCCCCGGGGCTCTCCGCGAGAAGGTAACAGCAGCGGGCGCGCGGGTCCTCCAGGCCGGGGGGCGTGACGCCGGCCAGGGACCGCGTTGCCCCGGGGCCTCTGCACCCTCCTAGGCTCCCGGGGGCGGCGTGGGGGAGGGGCCGGCCTGGGAAGGCGCGCTCGGTGCCAACGGCAAGGCCGGGCACTGCCGCCGTCCCGCGCCAGGACGCTCCAAGTTTTCGGGGTGTTTTGTCACATTCCCGGCGAGCGGAGGGGACAGAGAATTGGAGGGGGAGAGCGGTAAAGCGTACTGCGGGAGAGGGGCGAGCGGAGGGCCGTCTGCGCTGCTTCCTGCACCGGGGAAGGGAGGGAAGGAACGGGTGGGGGGGTGCGATGTGTCGGAATGTCTGGCCCCTCGGCGGGGGCCGACGCCGAGAGCGGGAAGTTGGGGGGCTGGGGAGATGGACAAGGCACCCTGCCCCCTCCCCGACCGCCGCATTCCAGGCTGGAGCAGCGGATGAGGTCATCCCGTCCGGTTCTCCTCCGGCCTGGCCAAGACAGCCGGCTGCCCCTTCCCCCGCGGGACGACCCTCCACGTCCCCCCGAGGGAATGTTTTGTGGCTGATGTCTTTCCCGGCCTTCCGGTCCCGGCTGCCCTCGGGATTGTTCTATCCGTGCCCGAAGCATGCATGACCAGCGAAATTTGAAGCCCCTTGTCTAAACCGGGAAACTGAGGCTCGGAGAGACGAAACCACTAGCTGGGAGGGAGACCACAGTGACCGAAACGTGGCGTGGGAATTCGAGACCCGGCTCGCAGCCGCCGCCTCGCCTAGTCGAGGGCTGGTGTGGCGCTAACTCGGGGTGGGCGGACAAGGAGCACGTCTCCCTTCTCCTCTCCCGTCTCCCGTCTTATCTCCCGTCTCGTCTCCCCTGCACTTTCCCCCTGTCCCTCCCTAATGGCCTACGGTGCTCCCCTCGAAATAGGAGAACCGGTCCCCGCACCGTGACTTAAGATAGGTAGCTACCCCTTTCTGGCCTCAGTTTCCCCGTCCCTCCATCTTGAAGTTGCCGGACTTTCAGGAGCACGGGAAGCCGATCCCTAGGACGTTACCCCTTATCCCAGGGCCAGGGCAAGTTTGGGGAAGCACCCTAACCAAGAGGGGGCCGCTGTCCAGCAGCGGGTGTGATGTTAGCCGGCTGAATGCCGGCAGGGAGAGGGTTCTGTGCACCCGAGCAGTGGCCTCCAGGATGAGACGTGGCGCCACTTGCGCTGCTTGTGCACAGCGGCCTGCCACCAGGTGAACGCAAGGGTGCAGCCGCCCGCCTCTGCCCTCCCCACCCGCACACCGTCCCTGGCCTCCCCCAGACCACATGCGCCTCCACAGCGGCCCCTGTTGGCCTGTCCTAATGCGTGGTCCCTGCCCCTGGGCCCAAATGTTGGCCCTGCGTCCTCCCCACCGTCAGTGAGCTGGAGCCATGTGCCTAGGCCCTGATTGTCCTCTACTGGGTAAATATAAGGGCTCCAGGGACACTGAGGCTGCATGGCCACCACCTCGCCTAGGTCACAGGCATTGAGTCTGTAGAGGTGCGTCTCCTGCCTCCCCACCCTGTCTCTCCGGAGCTCAGCACTGGGTGTCCAACACCAACAACTCTTCCCCATGCCCGGGCTTCGCCCAGCCCTGGGGCATTTACTACTGATGTTGGTGGAATCCTAGGCAGGCTCCCCCCACTTTTTTTTGTTCTTTGACCTACAGCAAATTAGTCTCCTTTCTGAGCCTCTTTTTTTCATCTGTAAAATGGGCATTCTGAGTATTAACAGGTAGTTTTCCTAGGCCGGTGTGGGGCGATGAGCCTTTCCACACAAGGACAGTCAGTGCCAGCTGGACACACCTGATGGCCAGCAATGCCCTGTGGTCAGCATGAAGTGCCATATGGCTGCCACCAAGCGCCCCCGGAAGGAGAGACATTAGTGTAAAAGTGTTGGATTTAAACCCAGGGCTGCCCTGCTCCAGGATCTGGGAGTTGAATTACAGCATCTTCGAATCTTCACCCTCACAACTGCCCTGGGAGGGGACGTGCCTGGGATGTTGTGGGAAGACCGTGCCCTGCCCCGAGCCCCACAGTGCGGCAGTGTCTCTCTGTTGCAGGAGGGAGGGGGATGGGGGGCTACTATTTGCAGGTGCCCAGACGAATTTGGGAGGTTGGATCATCCCAAGGATGGGGAGAGAGCTGATCTCCCAAGTCAAAGTGGCCATGGGAGTTGGCAGGAGCTCCTTTTGCTGGGAGAGGACGGGCTGCCTCAAGAAGTCAGGGAGTTAGAGGTAAGAGTGAGGTGTCTGTGGCCACGTGGCAGACACAGTTGAACCGTCTACATGACATTTCACAGAGTGACACCCACCTCACCCCTAGTGCCTTCCCCCAGAGACTCATCCTTAATCTCTGCTGATCATGGAAACCTGGCCCTGGCCACGTACCTGCCAGTAACCTTGGACAGGTCCCTTCCCTCTGAACCTCGCTCTCCTTGTAAGATGGGCTAACCCTCCAGCTTTGCGAGGTTGTTGGAGACTTAGATGACATCATGCAATGGCTGGCCAACTGCAGAGCGCTTATAACTTCAGCAAACATTCCACGAGGACGTCTCAGTGCTGGTGCTGGGGGTGCCAGGGAAAGGGATGATTCAGAACTCCCCCCCAGGGGGAGGAGTTAGGGTTGGGGGAGGATCAGATGGTGGGAAGGGAGGAGAATGTAGTCAGAAAACAAAGCAAGCTTTGTCCTATTGCCTTCTTTGTTTTTATCTTGTTATTTAACCCATTTTGAATTTCAAATAACATTAGAAGGGCAGTATTGAGATTGGAGGTGGCAGCAACGGTTTAAAGAAAAAAAAAGGTTGACTAGTTAAGAATCATTATCGACTTTTATCACCTGAGGTCTCAGGCCTGTGAAGGTAAATGACCTGCCCAAGGTCACACTATGAGGACAGTGAGTCCCCAGCCTCCCGCCACCATTCTCAGGAGGGGGCAGGGGTGATCCTTTGGCATGGAGGTTATCACAGAGAGTTCCTGTGATTAAACCGGCATTGATTTGGCACCTGCTAAGTGCAGAGCGCAAGCTGGGTGCTGGAGGGAGGAAGGCAGGAAGATCCGGGCAGCTGCCCCACCCTCGACATGTACTCCCAACCTGAGGAGACAAGACTGGGCTCCTCGAGCCAGTCAAGGGCTTATGTGAGTCAGCGGCTCTGAGTTCAAGTCTCAACTGGCTCTCTCAGTCTGACCTTGAGCACACTTGCCCTTTCTGGGCCTCGGGAACACCAGAAGTCGGACCACAGGACCACAGGTGCTCTCCAGCCTGGACATTCTGATACTAGACGGGAGGGGATAAGGCCAAGAGATGCTCAGAGAAGAAGGCTGGGGCTGGGGAGGACGTGGGGGGGATCGGGAAGGCAGGGAGTGCATGAGGAATACCAAGATTTTGGCACCAACTGAGCTTTTTTCCAAAACTTGCACCCTGACAACAAGGGTCCTACATCAGTTTGACAGACGATGATAAAGCCCTTTCCTGTGGGCCTTCTCAGACCCTCGAATATGCTCACACTTATGGAGGAGGCAGTTGGGAAAAGCCACTTTTGACCGCAGGATACCTTTTCCTGGAGCCGGAGGGTTCTGAGGAGCCTCTGCTGGGGCTGTTTACACAGCAGTTCACAAAGCCTTGGCAGGCACCTCCTCCCTCCCTCGCTGGCTTCTCTGGGTGGAAGAGATTTTAACCTACAGAGAAGGGACTTGCTCAGCGCGCCAGCAGGAGGCAGTACAGCCTGGGGCTCGGGGGCTGTGGGATTTGGGGCTCTGTTTTACGGTTTCCTTCTCTGTAGCCTCAGGCAAGTCGTTTACTTCTTTGTGCCTCAGTTTCCCCTCTCTAATACCATGCCTCCCTCAGGGCTGTTGTGTGGGTTTAAATGAGGATACAGGTGAGACATTGGCACTTTAAGTGGGCCCTGTAGAATGATCTTTCCTGTTTTTACCACTCCATGAATTTTTGGTGCCCCACTCAGCCAGTACCTGCTCAGAGGCAACCACAGTTCTGATTTCTATTGCCATGGGTTGGATTTGCCTTTTCTTGAACTTTCCATACGTGGGCTGACACTTGGCTTCTGCTCAGCTTGGTCGGTGCCCTGCGTCTGTGTTGCTGGGGGGACACATCTGTCCTCTTTAGCTGCTAGTGTTTAGACCCAGGATCTCCTCCTCTGCACCAGGCTGGCCTGCCCTCCGTCACTGTCCTCTGTCTTCCTTCCAGGTCTCCACCGTTGGGTAGGAGAGGAGCTGACCGCCTTGGAGGCGCATCTCATGCCTTCTGTGCTGTTGGATAGAACATCTACAGCTGCTTCCACAGAGCTGGGAGCCGGACCTTAAGAAGAGACAAGCATGGACACCCCCCAGGCCCAGCATTTGGGGGCAGCACCTTAGGAGAGCCTCCGTCCACCGCCTTCCACGTGGAGGGGAAGGAGCTGACAAGTGGGCCCTGAGCCCAGCCCCTCCCTCCCTGGCCCCTGGTGGGCATGGACCAGCAGTTGTGAGCAGCCAGAGCTGATGCCCGGCCCACAGGGGGCCGGAGGAGCCCCCACCATGAGCCTGGGCAAGCTCTCGCCCGTGGGCTGGGTGTCCAGTTCACAGGGAAAGAGGCGGCTGACTGCAGACATGATCAGCCCCCCGCTGGGGGACT
The DNA here is from genome assembly GCA_963574885.1 of Lepilemur ruficaudatus. Taxonomy (NCBI): domain Eukaryota; kingdom Metazoa; phylum Chordata; class Mammalia; order Primates; family Lepilemuridae; genus Lepilemur; species Lepilemur ruficaudatus. Next base: position 8,693 of record CAUYRT010028448.1, read on the forward strand.
TCCGCCACACCATGCACGTAGGCCGTGGTGGGGACGTCTTTGGTGACACCTCCTTCCTCAGCAACCATGGTGGCAGCTCCAGGGGCACCCATCGTTCACCCCGCAGCTTCCTGGCCAAGAAGCTACAGCAGGTGCGGAGGGTGGGGGTGCCACCCCGGCGGATGGCTTCTCCACCTGCGCCTTCACCAGCTCCGCCCGCCATCTCCCCCATCATCAAGAACGCCATCTCCCTGCCCCAGCTCAACCAGGCCGCCTACGACAGCCTCCTGGTGGGCAAGCTCAGCTTCGATGGCAGCCCTGCCGGCTCCATGGATGGCCGCTCTGCTTACGGTGAGGGCCTGGGTTATTAGCCCATTTTTCAGATGCTGAGGCTGAGGCTCAGAGGGGCTCAGGTGGCTCCACCAAGCCTCCAAATGAGCTCTTTTCCCCATAGTCGCTTGGTCTCGCCATGGAGGTCCGGCCCAAACCCAAGACCGTGGTGGGGGGCAGGGAATAAAGAGGTGGGAACCAGCTCACTTCCCAAAACACGCTGCGGTTGGGAGTGAGGAGATGGGGTTTGAGTTCCAACTGCCCCGAACTTGCTGTGTGACCCAGGCAAGTGCTTCCCCATCTGGGACCTCGGCTGGGCCACCCCACTTTTTGCCCCCTCAGCCAGAGCAGCCCCTCACGTCAGAATATCATGGTGAGGTTGCGACGCTGAGCTCTGGATTCCAGTGCAGGTTCTGTCTGATTTCCAGCAAGCGACTGATCTCTACAAGTTCAAGTCCTCGCTCGGATAATGAGTCCCTCAGGGTCTTGCTAGGATTCAGGGAGATTGTACATGTACCAGGTGAGGCCCAGAGGCTGGTACATAGTAAGTGCCCAGGACACTTGGGCTGTACTTGTTATTTGAACAAAGCTTCCTGTAACTTGACAAATTTGGCAAACCACTTACAGGGACACAAGCCAGTGGCCCTTCCTGCCCTGCCAGAAGTGCCACCTCGGCTAAGCGGAAGCGGCTCACCTGGGAACCATGGGCCCCTGCTGCCACCTGGTGGCCGTTCCGTGCCTTGCGGCTTCAGCCCCACCACGGTCAAATGCCCCAATGCTCCTGCCCCAGGGGGCTGACGGGAACCCCACGGAGACCTGGTCCACAGCAACCCCGTTATGTCTCAGTCCGGGTAGTCCTGGAAGCAGGGGCTGGACCAGATGACCTTTGGAAGGCATGTGTCTGTCCTTGGAGTCTGATTTCTGTGCAATCAGACCCGGGCGGCTGGTTCTATCCCATGTCCAAAAAACCAGCCTGCATGCTATGGGTCCACCTGCAGCCATCGGCCAGCACCAGGACAGGGAACCAGGGACCAGGACCAAGTTCACAGTTGGGACTGAAAGGAGATTTGTACTCTGGATTTGGCATTACCCCATCAAATGCCTTGGGCTGGGCCCTTCCCTTCATCCCAAATTGATCCTCACCTTCCTCATCTGCAAAATGGAAATGAGGATTATGACAATTTTCAGCTTTCAGGGATGACAGGAGGATCACACGGGAGACTACCCGCACTGCCATTCTGGGTTCACTGTATTGGGAGAGTTGGGAGAACAGAGACGGGAGTGACTTGCCAGAGGCCATACAGCAAGCCGGGGGCTGGTCCTGGCTGACCCTGCCCTGCTCCCTGTTCAGGGACCCCAGCTCTGATCCCTCTTCCTGTTTCCCTTCCAGGCCTGGACTCTGGGTTCTGCACCATCTCCCGCCTGCCCCGCTCGGAAAAGCCTCGCGATGGAGACCGAGATAGCTCCTTCCCGCCGGAGCCCGAGCTGCGCCGCTCTGACTCTCTCTTGTCCTTCCGCCTGGACCTTGACCTTGGGCCTTCTCTCCTCAGCGAGCTGCTAGGGGTCATGAGCCTCTCAGAAGCCCCAGCAACGGAGACCGCCGCCCCTGCCGCAAACCCCCTGGCTCCTGCAACAAACCCTTCAGCCCCTGCCACAGACCCCCCAGCATCAGCCCCTGCCACAAGCCCCCTGGCTCCTGCAGCAAACCCTTCAGCCCCTGCCGCAAACCCCCCAGCTCCTGCAGCAAACCCTTCAGCCCCTGCCACAGACCCCCCAGCGTCAGCCCCTGCCACAAGCCCCCCACCTCATGGACGCTGTCCTAATGGGGTAACTGCTGGGTTGGGCCCTGTGGCTGAGGTGAGGGCCAGCCCTGTGGGTGAGGATCCCCGAGTAGCCGCTGACCTGGCCGTCGGCAGGCACTGGGGAGCGGGGTGGGGGGGCGGCCGCCACTACACTGATGTGGGTGCTCAGCACGAGCTGGTGGGCATGCTGCCCCAGGCTGGGGCCTCCTGGGAGAGTCTGGATGAAGAGTGGGCGCCCCGGGCAGGCGGCAGGGCCCCCGTGCCCAGCACAGTACAAGCAAACTCCTTCGAGTTTGCCGATGCTGAGGAGGATGACGAGGTCAAGGTGTGAGTGGCTGGGGCACGGGCTCAGGAACCCGCCTGGCCTTGGAGCACCTCTCAGGAAGAGCCCAGGTGCAGAGCCAGCCCCTCGTCACCTAGCAGAGCTGGGTCCTACCAGACCAGGGAGGGGAGAAGCCAAGTTATCCACAAGCCCCTCCCCATCTCTGCAGGACAGACATGGAGGGAGGACAGGGAAGACGGGGCTTGCTCTGCGACCTGGGTGCTCCCAGTGGGCACTACCAGGCTGACCACCTCGCCCCACTGCCACTCTGCGCCCAGTAGCCATTCCTTAGGCCCCACCCATGCCACCCCCACTGGCTGGAGGGCCCAGCCTCACAGTGCTGCCTTTGTGCCCAACAAAGCTGTCCTTCCTGGGTGGGGGGTGGGGAGTGTACCACACAGGGCCATTGTCTGCCTGCCCCCAGCAGCTCATCCTGGAGCTGCCCCCAGAGGGTCCCTGCTGCACCCCTGAGAGCCCTGTCCCAGGCTGCTTCCCCAACATCCCCATCCCAGCCTCGCACTTGTCCAGAACCCTTATGGAAAGGTCAGGTGTCACCTCACAGGGAGGATTCCGGGCACCCCAGACCTGCTTTCTGGGATGTGATTAAAAAAGGCTTTTTTCATAAAAGGTGTCCTGCAAGGTGCCTGGGGACCTGGTAGAACAGCGGCAGCTCCACCTGCTTAAATACCCTCCCCTCTGGCAAGTTCGGGAAGCCTTGGACCCCCTGCAGAGAAGGGGGGTGGACAGCCCAGGGAGGTAATAAGTAACCAGGCTGGAATGCCCCTGAGATAAGAGGCCAGGTGGGGACCCTTATCAGCAGTTCCGGGAACAGCCTCTGGAGCTGGTGTCTGCCCTTAATCCCAGCCTGGCATTTGCTCAGGTGATAGTGGGGGCCAGTAGGCATGAGCAAGTCCTCAGAGCTGTTGGGAGCATGTCTCAGCCTTCCCCCTTGGCAGTCCTGTGTCCTTGTGCCTCAGTTTCTTCCTCTGTATCATGAATATATCAGGAGCATTAAAATGCATGGGAAGCACTAAGCACAGTTCCTGCCACAGAAGGACTCGATAGAAGTGGATTATTTTGTTTGCTCTTGGCCGTGGGGGAGGAAAATGGGATCCGAGGGGCAGGAACTGCGGGGGGCAGGGGTAGGTGGCCAGACCCAGGACCCAAGAGCTGTTGATCCTGCTATGAATCAGAAAAAGGCTCAGGACAGGGATCCAGGCTGGGAGTCTTTTATTCAGGCGAGGTGCTGCCCACTCAGTCAAGCTTGAAGGAAGAGACCTTGAACCCATCACTCACACTCAGGTAGTTCAGGTGGCTGTGGCCCAGCCTGTTGGGAAAGGTCACCCAGTGCCCGTCTGGCAGCCTCACGTTGAATTTGTCACTCTCAAAGGTTATGGTTAACTGTGGGGGAGTCGGGGAGAGTGTCAAGGAGGCAAGAGGCCCTGGGAATGGGCCAGGGCAGTGCCTGACGGCCCAGACGCTGCCAGCATGCTTGTCCAGGACTGCATACCCTACCCTTTGGGCTCTCCCCTTGACACCCTCCCCAGACTCCTTTCCCCTTTGACCTCACCTTGACCTCTGACCCTGGGCTGAAGCACTGGTGATTTTCCCGTTGCTCTTGTCCCCAGCCACTGCTGTCCCTTGTGTTGCAGACAATGGTGGATTCACTGAAGCGAGGGTTGAAGTGCAGGTTCAGTTTATCTGACCCCTGGCCCAGATTAATTGCAAAGCTGCAGGGGAGGGGGTAACAGGTGAGGTTTGGAGGCCAGGTTTGGGTAAAACAGCTTGGGTTAGAGGGTTTCAGTTGACCATACTAAGCTGGAAGAATCACCAAAAAAAAAGGTTATGTTAAGATCTGTGCCTCAAAACAAAGGAGGTGACAAGCTGGTCAGACTTGGCACTGTGGTAGCACATTCCATTTGAAACAGGGCATGAGGCTGTTGGCTGGAGGGTAACTGATAGTGATAGCTTCTGGAATCGAGGGTGTCTATCTTGAGACAGAGTATGGCCATTCTTAGATATCTGAGGACATATTGAATTTGGCTGCAAACAGTAGCCAACCTAAAGTGGTGAGCTCCCTGTTACTAGAGGTATGCAATCAGGGGTTGTGTGACTTCTTGGCAGATCTCTACAGAAGCCTGGGTTAGACCACCAGGGTCGCAAGAGCAGGACATTCTGGGTCGTGGGGTGCCTTCATTCAGGGGTCTCAGACCAGGGATATCCCACATTTCTGCAAACTTGAGGGACCCAAGTAGGAGAAAGGAGTCACTTTTCTCTTGGCTCTTACCCCATGCATCTGCCCACCCCCTCCAGAACCAAAAGTGGATAGAGAGCCGTTCCAAGACCCGCAGACACTGCTCTGCACACGTGAGAGCCTCGCTCAGGGGCGCTCAGAGGTGGGTAGTGCCTCTGGTCCTAATCCCTGGGATTCAAGCGGGGCCACTTGGCGCCCCCTGGTGGCTGCCTTGGTTTAATGCACATGAAAGGCGGCCTCTGGCGGCTCGGCTGGGTGGAGGGTGGTGTCTCTGGGGGCTTGGGCTCTCAGTAGAGGCACCTGACCTGCAGGGGCCGGGCACAGTTCCAAGGTTTTCTCCACTTGCACGTTCAGTGGCTGTTGGGACCAAGGAACAGAGCATATGGCGTCAGCACTGAAATTCTGTAGGTCCCCAAACCCCTCCTCAGACTAAAGCCGGTCCACACGGCAGGGGTGGGATAGCGGGGATGGGGAAGGAACAAGGATGTGGAAAAGGCCCCTCGGCCTGAAGTCGCTCTCATCTGACCGCTTCACAGGGCTGTCCTACCTGCCCCACCTGCCCTGCCTGCTCCAGGCCTCGGACACCACCCCTCACCCTCACTCACCTGTTGGTGCCCTCGGCGATCCTGCCCTTGATCTTCAGGGTTGTCCCCGCCTTCATGGCCATGTTCTTAATCTCAAAATCCTCCTGGACCGACAGAGAAACATTCCACTGAAGTCCCCACCAAAACTGATCACAGAGCCCAGCACTCCTCTGCTGGTGAAGCCCATTTGTGGCATCATCCATCTCATCCTGACCCGGCTGCAGGTCTCCCATGTGGGGACACGTGAGGGCACTGAGCCAGGAAGGGACAGAGCCAGAGTGCTCTGATCAGGGCTCCCAGAGCCACCCCCCCCCCTTCTGCCTTGCTCTCATCCACCCCAGCCCGAGGCTCAGGCCCAGACAAGGGAGCTTCAGTTTACCCATCTATTAAATGGGTAGAGTGATTCCTGCTGACCTCAAAGTTCCCCAAAGTGTTCAAGAACCCCAGAAACAAGTGCACAATACATAAAATGCCTGTATCAGAAGCATGCGTGCAGGTCCTGGCCCATCCAAAACTAAGAATCTGTAAAACTCCCTAAGTCCCATGTCTGGACATATCCACCAAAGTCCCTCTCCAGACCTCACTTCTCCCTTCTGAAAAATAGGCTGATTTGATTTATTCATTAAAAATCAGTTGCAAGGCCAGGCACAGTGGCTCGAGCCTGTTGTCCCAGCTACTCTGGAGGCTGAGGTGGGAGGATCACTTGAGCCCAGGAGTTGGAGGACAGCCTGGGCAACAGAGACCCCCATCTAAAAAACAGAAACGGTTACTGAGCACCCAGCCCACTGTGTGACAGACACTGTTGGAGGCGCTGAGTTGGGAGAGGAATTGAGATCATTTGTGAAGCCCCAAGCATAGGGCCTGACACAGACTAGAGG
>CAUYRT010028449.1:0-25475 GCA_963574885.1 Lepilemur ruficaudatus
CCGCGCCTGGCCTTATTTTATTTTATTTTTTTTTGAGACAGAGTCTCGCTCTGTTGCCCGGGCTAGAGTAAGTGCCATGGTGTCAGCCTAGCTCACAGCAACCTCAAACTCCTGGGCTCAAGCGATCCTTCTGCCTCAGCCTCCCGAGTAGCTGGGACTACAGGCATGTGCCACCATGCCCGGCTAATTTTTTTCTATATATTTTTAGTTGTCCAATTAATTTCTTTCTATTTTTAGTAGAGACAGGGTCTCATTCTTGCTCAGGCTGGTTTTGAACTCCTGACCTTGAGCTATCCACCCGCCTCGGCCTCCCAGAGTGCTAGGATTACAGGCGTGAGCCACCGCGCCGGGCCTGGTTAGCAAAATTTTTGACTAAGAGTTAGCAGAACATTTTTCATCTTTGTATTTCAAATTGAAAATCTTAAAACCATATTAGTTAATGCAGTATTCTCAATGGAATTGAATGTTAAACTTCAATGATTAGCCACTTTTGTACAGGATTGTAGAAATGGGAGGTTAGAGTGAGTCTGAACTTGATCCAGGATATCCCTACCTGCTACCCAGAGTATTCTTCAAATATTTGAAAATCTAAAAAAACCAAAATCTAAAACACTTCTGGTCCTAAGCATTTCAGATTAAGAGATATTCAACCTGTGGATACTAATATATATGATTTTTACAGATGATGCTGAGGCAGAGAGATTAAGCTATTTGCCTAAGGTTACATAGTTAGCAAGTGACAGAACTGGGCCTAACTCTAATTACTCACTGAAATTATGCACTCTCCCAGACTTCCCCATGTAGAGAGCAGTGTACAGAGTGAGATTAGGAAGTGGGGAGTGAGTGATGTTGGGGCCAAGGAATCAGAAAGTCAAGGATGACCATCAGGTTTCTAGGGAGGAGTTTGAGGTAGACAGAATGTTGTCTATTAAACACCAGCAGGAGGAGGAAGGATAGGTTGTTAGTTGTTATCTGTATGTACACTTTGTCAGTTGTGAGCTTTTCTAATTATAGGAACAAATTCTGTTCTATAGGAATCTCAGTTTTACTTTTACTGAAACTTATAGTCCACTTAAGATTTGTGCATTTTACTATATATAAATTATACCTTAATAATACAGTGGAAAAAACCCTGTAGGCTTTGTGCCCATTTAAAAATTAAAGATTTTCTCTGCCTGAGCTACCAGGATTTCCTAAGTTACTATTAAGTAGTGTATTGCCAGCAGTATTGCTGAAGAATTAAGTTTATCTTTTGGAATTATTTGTTTCATAGTAATAGAATCTCATCCAGATAATGCATTAGAGGATCTACGACTAGATAAACCATTTCCTGAACTGAGAGAACATTTTCAGTCCTATGATTTGGATCATATGGAAAAAAAGGTTTGTAGTGTGTGCTATCTTACATTTATAGATAAACTTCAAACATTTTTTTAACCTAAGGTTTTTGAATTATAACAAAGTGAGAAAATAGTATAAACCTCCATATCCTGTCCTTCATATTACATAGTAAAAACATTTTACCTTATTTATTTTCAATAAATTTTCCCCCAAAGTTAAAAAAAACTTTATTGAAGGAAAGTAAATATACTGAACATATCTGTGTAATCACCATGTAGGTCAAGAAATTGAACATTAACATATCCCAGAAGCCCTCTTTATGGCCATTTTCTAAACAAATAGATGTACTTTTAAAAATAGTTTGCATTTGAGGTGTTTGTAGAAATTGATTCCTCTTGAAACCTGTTTTTAGTGTTTGGAAATTACCAAAGCAATTGTATATTTCATTATAGAAAAAATATTTATAATAAGACTAATTTAAAGAGTATATGTATTTTTCCCCACTACACGTTAATGAAAAAGCAGTTGTTTATTTGGTTCATCAGAAAACACAGAAAGGATCTTTTTTACTCTAAGATTGGTATCTGAAATCAAGAGATTCAAGCTATGTTTTTGGGTGGCAGTCTTTGAGACTGTTTTCTTGTTAAAATGGGGGCAGTTATAGTATAAACTTGACATATCAGGGTTAAATTGGACCCTTCCTCTAGAAAAATTTATAAAGCAGTTTTTATTAGTCTAGTTCATTTTCCTCTATTCATTATTCTGCATATATTGAGAGATGATCATAAATATTGTTGAATTTGTTGAAAATGACCTGATATAGTGAAGAATTAATACTGACATTTTCTTTGATTTGTCTCTCATTTTTAGGACCATAGCCATACTCCATGGATTGTGATCGTAGCTAAATATTTAGCACAGTGGTATAGTGAAGTATGTCCTTTTTTAAAAAAGAAATTCTATATGTGACTGTGTTTTCAATTTATTATTAAAGATTTCTTTGGAGGGCAATGGGTGAATAATTTTTTCCTTGTAGGGTTGTAGGGTAAGTGGATACTTTTAAAATTTAAATCTAGCAATTTCTCTTTTGGTACTGGTATTTTTATTAATAAAATGAAATTTGAATAAATGTCATGAAACTGGAAGTGGGGAATGAATGTATATAAATGGCCCACAGTTTCTGTTTTCTGTCAAGTGAGCCCCAGATTTCATTTAGGTATATATTTGTTGATGAAATCTCGTGTAGCGAATGGGGGAAACTTTGGACTCTCAATTTCCATATTTTGAGTTTTTATAACTAGATTTTTAAAATTTTTAACCAATTTAGACAAATGGACGAATACCTAAAACGTATAAGGAAAAAGAGGACTTCAGAGATTTGATTAGACAAGGTAATATTATGGGATATGATTAAGCATTGTATAAAATTTGAAAAGAAAATTGCTTAAAGCAAATGTTTATCGGATTTCTGTTAACAATTTTGTCAGATGATGCCATCATGAGCTTTTATTTTACTTTTTCTCTGGTAAGGTTAAGGAGCCACTCCTTGTATAGTTGTAAGAAGAACTAACGATGAACCATGCTTCTTCTTAAGGTTCATTACACTGATCTTCCCTGCAGAATCTGACAAGGTTGTTTCTATAATGTTGGGGGAATAGAGGAGTGAGAAGAAAAGGGCATTTGTTTGCTAATAATTTCCTATTTTAATAGGAATTCTAAAGAATGAAAATGGGGCTCCAGAAGATGAAGAGAATTTTGAAGAAGCAATAAAAAATGTGAACACAGCACTAAATATAACTCAGGTAATAGAAGACTTGCTGAAGGATTTATATAAGTTGTTTTCTGAAGTTCTCAGATGTGAAATAGTTGATTATAATGGTTTATTTATTTATTTAATTTTTGAGACAGAGTCTCGCTTTGTCATCCAGGCTAGAGTGCAGTGGTGTCATCATAGCTCACTGTAACCTCAAATTCCTGGGCTCAAGTGATCCTCCTGCCTTAGCCTCCTGAGTAGCTGGGACTACAGTCAAGCACCACCATGACTGCCTATTTTTTTCTATTTTTAGTAGAGATGGGGTCTTGCTCTTGCTCAGGCTGGTCTCAAACTCTTGGCCTCAAGTGATCCTCCTGCCTTGGCCTCCCAGAGTGCTAGGATTACAGGCATGAACAACCATGCTCAGGCTGTTTAAGTTAATATTTCCTAAATGTATAGTTAGAAATAAATATCTCTGATATATAATAGCTTGAATCTTGTTTTAAGATTCTGTGTTGTCCCTGTTAAAATGGATGTTAATGCTTCAGCATGTGATAGTGATTCAATAATTTCTAGACATTATTTAAAGTATGTGATTTGTGAATAGTAACAGCTTGGGGGTAGAAATTATATAATGAAAGTGATATTTTGCAGGTCCAAACTAGTGTTGCCTGAAAAGTTCAATTTTGTTACCCTGCATTTGCTTCTGACGTTAATTATTTGGATATAATGGAAGGTGTTCTTAGTGACGTTATATACTTTAACAGTTGTTTGGAGGATAACTTTGGAGATGCTTTTTGTTGTTAAAGTCTGACCAGTGGGTTTTGGGAGAGCTTTGGAATAACATACCTGATAGTTTAAGTTAGAATTTTCTTATCATTTAAAACAGCAAAAGTGCTGCCTTTCAAGTTAGGAAAATACTTAAACTATCATTACCAGCTCTTTGAAGACAATGAGGCAGTGTTGCTGGGTGATTAAAAGTATGTGCTTTGTGAATCAATTTTTTGGGGCGATGAAAATTTTCTATATTTCTATATTTAGATGATAGTTAAAAATACAAATGTATAGTTATCACAATGCATTGAATTGTACATTTAAGTTCTGTGCATTTCACTGAATATAAAATTTACCCCAATTAAAACCAAGGTTCTAGTGGTTGGGGGACAGTAAACTAAACATATAAATGCACCAGTTGGTATGAACAAAATTAGACCAGAGCAAAGAGGCAGGGCATGCTGGGGAAGAAGAGATCTGGGGTTGGGATGGAGTTTTAGATAGGGGGCTGAGGAGACTCTCTAAGAGATCTGCTTAAGCCAGAAGCCTGAGTGAAGTGACATGCAGGTATCTGGTGGAAGAGCTTTTGAGGCTGAGGAAGCACACATGCAAAGGCCCTGACATGGGATGAAGCTTGACTTTTGTTCAAGGATCAGTAAGAAAGCCAGTGTGATTGGAGTGAAGAGAAAAGTGGGGAAAGTGGTGGGAGGGATTTGAATTTGGAGAGGCAGAAAGGGCCAGACCATAACATGGCCTTGCATGCGGCCATTGAAGCATTTTGAGCAGGGGAGTGGAATGATCCACTTTGTATACTAAAAGATTATTCTGACAATTGTAAGGAGAATAGAATGTAGGGGACTGGGAGTGGAAGGAGAGAGACCAGTTAGGAGGTTACCACTGAGAAATTCCTTTTTCCCACACAACAGTAGAATCAAAGCCTACAATTAGTAGAGTTTTTATTAATGTATGATGATCTTGCTAGGAATAAAATTACTTAATTTACTTTGTGTCCCGACCCGCGGGTACGTTATTCGCAGAACCTGGAGGAGGGAGTGGGAGTTCGATGGGACAAGAGACGCGAGAGATGGAGACAAGAGGGTATTCTGATGAAGTCTTGTTTATTGAGCATGAGGTTACAGCTTTTATAGACGAGTGAGAGGGGACTGCCCAGTCAAAATGCAAATTAGGTGAAAAAAGGACTGACCAATCAGGAAGCATTTGAGGAGTTACAGCTTGCAGTTCTCAATTAGGTCCTGTATGTAAATGAGGCATCCAAAAGCATCCGATCAAAGCGTAGCAGGATATGCATATGAGGTATCTAAAGGCGACCAATCAGAGGGATAGCAAATGCAAAGCCACGTCATTGGCTGCAAAGCGAAACTTATTATTCCTGGGAAACAGAAACTTAACTTCAACTATGAGGGGGAGGGTAAGTCTCAGGCATAGAAAATCAAGGCTATGGCCCGGCCTCTTGGCTCCGGACATTTGGGTGACTGTTTATTAATAATAAGATTTTAGAAATAAACTAAAATGTCCAACAATGAGGTAATGGTTGTGAATATAATATACTCATTTGTTTATAATGAAGCTGAAAAGTTTTAAATACAATGATGTACTAGACAATTGCATAATGTTTTTGCTGCCCAAGATGCATGCACACTTATTCTGATAAAAGAGCTTTGGTAGATCCTGGGTTGGAACATGTGACCCAGGTTAAACAATCTACTCTACTCTCAGGGACTGGTTCATGTGACACAAGCCAATCTAATCATGGTGAATCTTAAGGATTATTCTGGAAATTCCAGAACAATGATGCACTCGTTTTCCTGCTAAATGTGGACAGGTAATTTGTGATATTAACAAAATAAACCTAACACAAATAGAAAGGTTAGCCAGACCCTAGGAAGGTTTATTATCAATGGTTATCAAAGACCATTTTGGGGGATGTGATGAGACTTCAGCTGCTTCTTTAACATTATTTTTCTTTTGAAGGAATATCAACTGAGCACTTGATTTATGAATTAAATGAGTAAATAGAGACAAGATTATATATTTTGGAAAATCCTTTCCCTACCTTAAAAATGTAGCTGTACTATGTAATATACAGCATTGAGATGCTGGAACAAAATGTTAAAGAAGTCCCTGAAGATTCCAAGTTAATCCTCCTGTCACACTCCAGAGTAACCTTTGTTAATTGCAATGGAAAAAGTCATTTTCCCTCTAGACTTGCTGAGCTTCAGTGACCAAAGCCTTGGGATTATAGAATACGAATTAGGTAGCAAAAAGGGGCCTCAGAGTAGGAATTTGCTGATTTGACTTATGTGACTCTCCAGCGAAGTCTCTCAAAGTTTACGTCTCCTAAAATCACAGGTTGATTTCCAAATCTGAATCACGGTAGACTTAGAGTGAAGAACTGACAAATCTGACACGATAAGAAGTAAATATCGTAGAACAATTTTTTTCCTGGGTGTACATTTCAGCCTCTATTTGCCTGAGGAATATTTCAAGACATTTGGCCATTTGAGGATATTAGGGTTGAAGGTGACTGGTGCTCCTCAAGGTCAGTGCTGTTCTCTGCAAACCACAATGAAAGCTTGCGGGAGGCTGAGGGCTGTATGAGAAAATTAAGTATTGATTGAGGAGTAGATACGATGTTGTGCAATGTGGTTATTAGACTCAATTCAGTGCTGTTAATTTGAGGTCTCACACTTTCTCAGAAGATTACGCCAGTTAACAATACATTATTGAAGTCTGGGGAGCTTTCCTACTCTGCCTCGTGCTCACCGCATCCTTTTTTCTCAGCTATGGAAAACTACTTTGCCCGATCGATATGCTTTTATTGAACACAGGTTCATACAGCCACTCAGCTCAAATATGATCACTTTCAGGAGTTTGTGACACTCGGCAAAGTCAGCTCTCCTTCCAAATCCTTGCTTCCTATTAATAAATCAGGAATCTTGAATGTAATCATCCCCATTTCCAGTTCCTATGAATTATCCTGGGACCTCAGAAATGAAGAAGAAAAGAAATGCATTCTTTTGCTTTCGGTGGTCCTCTCTGCCCTCAAATCACTTAGGGCAGTGCCACTTTCAATGGGGTTGGAAGAAACAAGATCCCTGAGCGTGGGAAGGGATTGGAAGTATCTGTAACTCAGAGGAACAGATGGAAAAAATCCTCAATAAATCTTTGAACACAAAAGGGCTTTAGAAAACACCTAGCCCAGTTCTTTCATTTTCTAGATGACTAAATCCACATCCAAGGTGGCTGTGATGTGTTCAGACTTCATAGCTAGTTAGTAGCAAAGCTGAGAAAGTGTTGTGACTCTGAAGCTGGTTCCTTCCACTGTGTGTTCTGCCTGCACAACTGTGTTGGTTGTGGATGGGGAGAGTGTCTGTGTTCAATAATCCCTTTATGGACATTTACATTTATAAAATTTAAATTTACATCACATAGCTTCCCTCCAACCCTTACATGTCATATGCAGCTAATATACAGAGTTCTGAAAACCTTGCACATGATTTCATAGCATGTTCTAATAACTCTGTTTTGCAAAGAGGGAAGTTTTTAGTGATTCCCATTTCACTGATGACAAAATTGAGACCCAGAAAATCCAAGTGGCTTGTCTCAAATGGCATAGCCATTTAGGATAGACAGGTAGATACTCAAATCTTTATACGCTTGGTTCAGAGCTCATTCTGTTCCCTGCAGCCTCCATTACTTACTCTAAAATTTGTCTTCCTATGAGGCTGAAGCACTTAACACTTCTCCAGTTTTGCTACTCCCGTCCCCCAAGCCATATGCCCTGGAAGGGGCTAATGTGTGCTTAATATCTTAGCATGTGCTCTGACGTAATGCCCAAGTTTTAGGAGAGAACTCTGAGATTATTTCTGCTTCTCTGGGAATGGCAAATATTGTGTTGATCACTTGGTGTTTGCAATCTGTCTCATTATGGCTAATACGAACATGACATACAATATATGAGTCATTTATTAATCTCTCTAAATTTACATTTGGCGATGTTCCTCCCAGCCTGCCAGCCTGTACAAGTGACACATACAGCCCCGTTTGTGATCAGAACCATGATACCTCAGGAACGGCTCTGTCCGCAGCTGTCTGCTGTGACGAGGTCTTTTTTTCCCCCAGTGAAAATCACTGTGGTTGACAAGGGCTTCCGGTCTTGAGCTTCCTTCTAAAGCGATAGCAATTTATCTTTTGCAATCAAAATGGGAACAATTTGTGCTTTCTTATGATTCCAGAGCTGCCATAAATCAAGGTAATAGATTTTTCAGTGCCTAGTAAGATAACTGCGTCAGGGATAAGATGAAAGTGTGTTCTGGGAGCCGCGGATGCAGCCCCTTCGTTCTCTTGTTCTTGCTGCTTCCAGGACAACATAGAAAACAAGGGTGGAGGAAGACAGCTTTAAATTCTGCATGCTAAATTAATTAGCTCTGAGCTGCTTCTGGGCAAAGACTGCCAACTGAACTCTGTTTTGACAGTAGAAATATTTACAATGAAACATAATGAAGTAAAATTTAAGTCCCAAATGGCCCCGCCACGGAAGCACTAAAACTGCAATTCTGGTTATAGTGACACCTCCAATTACCAAAATGTGAAGTAATTCTCTCTGGAAAATGACTTCACTTTGAGGAAATGAATACTGGCTAAGGGTCGGGACGCACACACCAGGGGCTTCAGATCTGCTCTCGGTGCGACTGCTGACCCCAAACACGCAAATTAGATTCCCGGTGTCTGTTTCCTCCTCTAGAGGCAGCATCGCTTACCAAAACGCGGCGTCCGAGGCTGATGCGGTGTCACGCAAGCATTGTCACACAGCTCCGGAAATGAAAGCACTGAGGGTGGAGTGGGGATCTTTGCAGCAGTATATCAATTGATAGGATGTAATTTCAAACCCCCGGGGCTATCACCCTTTTTGCAGGAGATGCTCATGCCTTTTGGAAAGATCCTCATTGCTGTTGATTCTCAAGACCAAAGAAAATTGCTGACACAAGAGGCTGGGTGCTCTGATCCTTAGAGAATGAATTTGTTTATCTCTTTATTCAACAAATATTTATTGCACACTTACTGTGTGCCAGGCACTCTGCTTGATATTGAGGATATAGCAATGAATATGATTGATGGGGTCATTTCCCTAGAAGATATTAAAGTAATGTACAGTCAATTCTTGTTGTTCAAGGTAGTTTTGTTTTATAAAGTCACTGCAAACTCTTAATGAGAGACTACTAAACCATTGCTCCTAGGGGAAATACAGGGTTAGGTTCCTGTAAGCCTCTGGTCATAACATTTTCATCAACCTTGTTTTACGTGTGTTTCTGTTGAAAGACACCTTATTTAATGGACATTTTTGATTCATTAACATTGAACTCGTGGCCAACAAGACTGAAATTCATGCTTGAATGAAGCTTATCTGACATACATATTTTCTCCGTAAGGCATAGCACAGCCTACCTGATTAGGAACACTGGACAGCACTTCAGCCCTAGGTTTGGGGACCATTTTAAAAGGTGAAATCACCAAGAAAAAGCACAAAAATGTAGAAAACATGGCACTGAATAGACTGTGGTGAGGACACACTTACTGTACAAAGCTGAAACAAGAAGGCAGAGCATCAACTTGTGGGCCCTCAGCTGTATGTTTGGTGACACAAGTTTTTGCTGCTTTGCGCGTGTCTGCAAACGACAGAGGAAAGTGCCTCATTTACTGACTTTGGGGTTCCAAATAAATTTTAGCGAGCAGGTACATTTGCAAATACAGAATCTGTGAATAATGAGCATCAACTTTACCTGCTTGACTCTCAACTTCTTAAACACTTTGACCTTGAAGTCAGGGTCACTCAACCTTCACCTGGAAGTTTCCCCCAACCCCACCCAGACATCCTGCACATAATAAAAGGGTTCTTGGTGAGAGGGCCCCTGGCTTTAGGTTCTACTGTTTTAATTGGGAGTTTGGATTGTAAGAAACAGAGACTCCCCGAGTCACCTCATGAAAAGGGATAAGGACACATTTGAAACCGAAGGCAGCTTCCAGGGCCAGCTGTCTTACAACTCTCAGGGACCGTGTAGTCTCTCTCCAGGGTTCCTGCTCTTCTGTCAGTTTCACTCATGTGGCTTTCTCTGCTCAGTTAGAACTTTTGTTTGCTCTGAACTCCAGCTTGAATGCTGCCCACCATGGCTTCCCTTGCTCCTCTCCCCTTCTCTGTGCCTTTAGCAACCTCTGAACTGGCTCAAATTCTCCATGTTTCCTAAGTTTTAAGGAGTAAGAATTCAAGGGTCTCAGCTCATTGTTTCACTTTGGATTGTGTCACTGGTCTGCCCAGTCTCTGGACTGGCTACCCTTAGGTTAGGTGCCCGCCTCTGAGTCAATCAACTTGGCTGGAGCAGGTGGAATTGTGTGATACAAAGCGCAGTGACCCAGGCGGCACTAACAGAGTTAGTCTTATCTTGCTGCAATGTGACTGATGCCTGCCTTGTGCTTCAGATCTGTAGTAACTGTGTCTTCTGTCCCTTTCTTGAGTGAGGGAGAATTGTTTTCCCATAGTACTCAGCCCATCCAGTGGTTGGACATCCTGAATGCCACCTGCCCGGGCCTCCGCTGGTTGCTTGCCATATGGACCTCTGCCAACTGCCTGCCTTGTACTTGGATATATATCCAATCTCTGCATTGGTGTAGACTTTTGTATCCCATCTCTTCTTGCCTTCACGGACCGATCTTTGATTTCAAACCTGCGTTTGAATCATATTCTTGTCTACTTATCCCTAAAAGGAACCAACTGTAGCCATGTTGCACACTCATTAGTTTTGTCTCTTTGACCACCAATGTTTTACCAAAGTCCACAAGTCTGTGTGTAATCTTGATCTGTGTGCTGTCTTTTTTTGACCTTGTTCCATGCCTCCTATGTCCCATTTCTGATATGTTGAGCCCTAAAGCCCGTTAGGTAACTTTTAAGAATATCAATGCCCACAAGGATGGATAAGCCGTAGTTTCCAGGGAGTTACGTTCAGTCATTCTACATCTAGCCTCTTCTTGGGAAGCTCTTCTCTGTGTGTTGGGCCAAAGCCCTCTACCAGAGCATTCTCATGCACAAACTGAGACTTGATATCTTTGGACTACGTGTCATCCTCACCCTGGGAGGGCTTTGGAGCTCCAGCAGTTCTGTATGGAGCAACTAGCAAGTCAAGGGCACCTTGCATGTGACCTGTGCTTCCACATCCTTGTCCCTGCTGCCTTCCTTCCCCGGATGCCATCTCTGGGTCTTCCTTGGTCTCGAAGTCTCCAGAGCATTAGTTCTCATGGTGGTGGCTTAATTCTCGCATTCATCTAGAAGCAAAGAATCTTGTACTTGCAGCTTCCTCTGATGCTTACAGCCTCTTCCCATCTCAGCAGCCTCAGAACCTGGCTCTCTTCCTTAGTAACGAGCTTAGGAAGACTGATTTCTGTTCAGATCCTCAGCCTACTGTCTCTGGCTGCACCCCCAAGACTTTTATCTCTCATTGCACCCCCCAAGACTCCTGAAGAGTTGTCACATGGAGGAAATTGAGTGTTCGGCTGTGTACAGTCAACACCAATGGCCCCCCAGCAAGGCATATCTCCTAATGAGTAAAGAGATCCTCTAAGTTTTTATATGTCCCCTTAGACTAGTTAGTGTTCCTGCTAAAAGATACTAGAATATCCAGCATTTCAAAAATGTCTTTTTCTAGAGTTTTAAGTCTATAAGAGACCTTCATGATCTAGATTTTATCATCTTATTCTATTGAGGAAGCAACTGAACTACCAAGAGATGAAGTCATTCTTTCATTGTTCCTCAGTATTAGTGCAGGAAGTAAAACCCAAAATAAGGCTTGGTATATGGTGGAGACCCAATACATCAGTTGAATGAAGGAATTAATAAGGCAAGCATAAGCAAATGGCTCCAATCTCCACCATACCAGGATCCTGCCTTCCCCGTCTTAAGTTTGGACATTTATTGGTGGGGTGATGGCTTCAGTTCTTCCATTTCAAAGTCAGATGGTCTGCCCTCCCAACTAGCATAAGCCAAAAGTACTGATAAGAAAGTGTTTTATAAAGTGAACATCACAACGAAAATTCAAGGTGGTCCTTTTGCTTTGGAAACTCAGATGGATCTGATAATTAGGATCATGTAATGTATGTTCACTATTCTTTCAGCTGCCTAGAAATTGAGAAATTTATGTTTAATGAATTGCCCATCAAACTGATGTATCCTCCTCAGATCTCCACCAAGGAGAGCAGAGTGTGTGTGTGGGCAGAGATATCAGCTGAATGAGTGTCTGGGGTCCAGGCCTGGGGTAGGGAGGGCTGAAAGGGCAGGAGTCAGCTGTTTGTGTTCAGGGACAGCCACAGAGTGGTCCTCACTGGACTGTCTTTGGAGTGATTTTGTCCGAGTCCTGGTGGCTGCCTAGTGTCTTTTATTCTTGCTGTTGCATCTTTCTTAGAAATTTTTTGAAATAATCAATATTTTATCAAAACATTCCTTTTCTGCTTTAAACTGGCCAGAATCACTTTCAAAATTGGTTCCAGCAATGCATGGCTATAGGCACAGAAAGCTGGAATCTGGGATGGGTTATCTGGTCTCACTAAAAAATCCATCCAGCGTTAAGAGAGGGGAATTCTCACAGCCTGTGGCAGGCATCGGCAAAACAATTCAGTTCTCACCTGGGGTAACCTGGAAGGACGTACATGCCCTTCGGAGTCAAGGATTTAGCGGGTAAATGCCGACATCAAGTGAAGGGAATGAGGGAATTAGACTGAGAGGCGCAGTGGTTTGCACTGAGGGCAATTTGTTAAAGTAGAGCTTGACTCCTTTCAATTCTTAGCATTATGGCTCATGACATGGCTTGAAATTTAGGAATTTTAAAAAATAGTTGTAGAAAAAATATGTGTTCGCTTCTGAAGCCACAGGACTGAATGAGTTGAAAATAGAACAAAAAGTTTGATTCTGAGAAGTTGCCAGAATAAACAACAACGAAAATCAACATGTGTTGAGCACCTATTATGTGCCAAGTACTGTTTCAGATGCTGGGCAAACCTAGTAAAAAAAAAAAGAAAAAAGCAAATTCCTTGCTTTTGCAGTGTGGGTTGAATTCAGTATCAACAGTGAAACTGAAATTAGTGCATTTAGTTGAATGCGTTGAGTTCTTTCCCTCACAAATTCATGTGTTGAAGTTCTAACCCCCACTACCTGAGACCTTGGACAACCAAAGGGTGACAATGGTTCTATAACCTTCCAATAATTTTGTGAGTGTCTCGGTATTCTTTCAGGAAGACTGTTCTTACTTAAGTCAGACTGAGATCACCTCTGTAACAAATATTTGACTGCCACAAATAACCCTGACTGATATCGACAATATGGGCATTGTGTTGCTACAACTCCCCATTGAGGTGGAAATCTCCTTTTTTAGGGGGCATGGCAAGGATACTTTCAAAATTGAAATCTGAATGTGATGCCCACTCTTGAGAAAGGGTCAAATCATTTTGAGATTGATGTTGCTCCAGGGACCTGAACATACATATTGTAAGTGGAAAACAAAATGCTCTCGATAAACTCAAATTAAGACAGACATTCATTGATTAGCAAAATGCTTCTGCTTCCATGCCATTTAGCATTGCAGTAAAGTGCTTTGAATTAATTACTTGGAAAATCTATGATACTTTGCAAAGCATTTTATAATCACTTTAATTAATCACTTTTTATGTCCTTCCTCCTGACATTTAATAAAGTCAACCGTAATAGGACAATATTTTAGCACATATTGCAAATACGAAAGTAATGTTAGGCAAGTTGATAAAATTAAACTAAAGGAGAGGATGGTACAACATTGTGGATTCCTGAAAAGACAGACAGAATCTAGTGGCATCACCAGGTCCTGCTTTTATTGTAATAACCTTTTTTGTTTCTTTTTAAAAAAAATTACTGAGGTCCAGGTTAGTGTTGTCCAACTAGCCAGTGTCTTAGGGACATTGACCTTGCTTTGCAAGAAATTCAGTATTGAGTAGAATTTTTATTTATTTGTATGGCATTTTAAGCATCACTTTAGTTATACTTCATTTTCTTGATAGCATGCTCAACATTTTTTTAAAAATGAATTAATCCTAACTTTGTCTTAACATTCACAAATATTGTTTTCACAAATGTCGAGAATGCAGTCCTGTGTTGCGATGGCGTGTAGCATAAGCCCATCGCTGGGATATGATGTGCTGGGAATATAGTGTTCTCTTGTACAGGCAATTCCTTTATTATGGCTCAATACATTTTGAAAATCTAACTCAAACTAAAATTGAAAACAATGTGGAGTTTCACTTACATTTACTATCTGGTTTTCACAGGGAAGCTACACATTCATGTTCATTGTTGCGCATGTTCTTTACCAATGAAATCTAAGATGAACTGTTGAGAAATATGTATATCACCTATACCACTATATTAAATCTACAATATTATATATATGCAATGTTACATATAGTATTGCTTTGTTGGTGATATACATATTTCTGAATTGTTTCATCTTATATTTTGTTGGCAAAGAATATATACAATAAATAAATGTATATATGCAATACATAAATAAATATATAAACATAAATAAATAAACAAACAAATAAATAAAACCCCTGATCATGATGGCAAGAGTTAGAAGTGGGAAGAGTCACTGCATAGATTACTGGGACCTGAACTCTAGTGTTTCAGTGATGGTCCTTGTGGCTAAGTTAGGTGAGGAGGGCGTGCACGTCCTAGGGGAAAGCAGCCAAGCTATGACCTCGGCAGACTTGTCTGGGGGATGTGACTAAATCTCAGAGACTCCTGTCACGCCTCAAGAAAGATCCTCCCTCCAACCTCTCGTGAAATGATTGAGCCTTGATTTCCATTCAACTGTGACAGGTTGTGGCTGAGTCATATTCTATTGAATTTCCTGAGTAGAAGAAAGACATTATTGCCTATGCTTTGAATGTTGTAAAGCAAATTCATACTGCCTCCTAGTGAACAAACTGCCATTTTGGTTTTATTTCTTCAGATAATTTTTTGTAATTCTTGAACGAATAGTGCTTACATTGCATTTATCCTTTTTTTTTGGTAAGGAAATCATCAGCCTTTAGTTTTGCTAACAAGCCTGTTGACTATCTTAAGAGAAAATTTCAGTTTGGTCATAGTTTTTTTTTAATCGTAGTAAAACATACAATAACATAAAATTTACCATTTTAACCATTTCTAAGTGTACAACTCAGTGGCATTAAATGCATTCACAATACTATGCAGCCATCACCACCATCCATTTTTAGAACTTTTTTCAACGTTTTCCATCTTCCTAAATTGAAACTCTGTGCCCATTAAACATAACTCCCATTCCCTCCTCTGCCCAGCCCCTGGGAAATTCTAGTCTACTTTCTGTCTTTATGAATTTGCCTATCCTGGGTACCTCATATAAGTGGAATCATACAATATTTGTCCTTTTGTGTCTGGTTTATTTCATTTAGCATTATGTTGTCAAGGTTCCTCCATGTTATTTCATGTTCCAGAATTCCATTCCTTTTTAAGGCTGAATAATATTCCACTGCAGGTATATACCACATTTCATTTATCTGCTCATATTACATTGTATTTTTGTTCTGACTCCCTTCGACACTCTGAGTCCCTGGAGGACAGATGATAATGTATAGTGTATTTTTGTATTCCCAGTGCGTAGCACAGTTCAAAGGAAGAAAGGACAAATGGTTCCTATTGATAATTCAATGGCAGGCACAAAGTTAGATCTCATTCATCACTTGGAGGGACTTTAACATGACAACAGACCTGGATCTATAGTCCTGAAAGATGAGGCTGTCATGTTCAGCTGTGTCCTAGTAGGACAAACCTCTGAAGACCCTGTACTTAACCCTTTCCCTGACTCTTGAGGAAAGACCACAGCACACATGAGCTTTCCTCAGTCTGGGGCTTTGGCTCATGCACAGAGAGGGGAAGAGGCTGAGCTGGTCAGAATTCAGGCAGGGGAGCCTCCGACTTGCAGACTCACAGCTTACACAAATATAAGTGCAGAAATATGTTCTGAAGGCAAATTTAATTTTTGCCTTATCTTGCATTTTCCAATACCCTCCTTTAGTTCAGATAATCAAATGTGTGCTTTGGAGCAGATCCAATTCAAATGGAATTAAATGAAAGTTGATCCTGTCAATTTAGTCAAAGTTGGCCTAGTAAGTGATAATGCCTCAGACTTTAAACACAACTTAGGAAATTTCTGCAAATAGCAAAGAAATAGCTAAGCTCCTGTGCCATATGACAGCAGAAAATATTCCTTCTGTCTTGTAGATCAGATGTGCTGTTCATCTTTTCCTGTCCAAGGCTGACAGGTACATTTATTTCAACTTTGACGATAGTCAAATTTGAATTTATTGAGAGAGAAAACACTGGTGGAGAGAATGGAAATGTGTGGATGGTAAAACCATGGAAACTATGAAGGGCAGAGGCCTGGCTCTGATCTGGACCCCTTGAGTGTGGGTTTGGGGGGGGGATGACTTTAGCATCTGCAGGTAGTTTGCATTTTCAGTATGCATTTCAGTAGATGGGTGACTACAGGCAAGTTACTCTCTGAGACTGAATTTCTTTCTTGCAGGGCTGTTTGGAGAATTATCATACACATAAGTGGAAAAAATGTACAAGAAATGACTGTCTTAAAGTGGCTTTAGAAATTACTGGTAATAATTATTATTATAGTATTTTTGGACATGTCTAATGTGGTTCTCTGAAAGGTGAGGGAACAATAAACCTTGGACATGTGGACTTTGGAAAGGAGGAATATAGGGCTGCCTGTTAAGTATAATTTGAGTAGGTTCAGGTAGATAGAGTTGCCAGATTTAGCTCATAAAAATACAGAACACCCAGTTAAATATCGATTTCAGATAAGCAAGAAATTTAACTTTTTTAATATAAGTATGTCCCATTCAATATTTGGGACATACTTACATTAGAGTAGAAGACTAGAAGACAGGGCTGGGACTGGATGCAGGGGCTTAAAAATCAGGTGCAGGTGTTAAAATAAACAAGTCTTAAGCAGGAGCTAACTAGAGGGGCTGATAACTGCAGGCAATAACCAGCTTTGACCAGCTTGTCAGCTATCTCTGCCAACGTACATGAGCTTTGGCTAATTACAGTATCATTTGCATTGTAGTTTTAAAATTTCTCTTCCCTTGAAATCACCATGACAGTTCCAAAGAAAATTTAAAAATGGGAGGGAACCCAATTTTAGGAATTATTACCTAAATTTTTAGTAAAAGCTAACCCCTTGGCCTTGAATATTCCTCCCCTCAAATAGTAAGACTACAAAAGATCTAAAACCACTTCCTCCTGGGGCAGCTGCTGTTTTCGACTTGCTTGCCTCCCTGAGAGTGTACTTTCACTTTTAATAAGGCTTTCACTTGCTTGGCTTATGTGGTGTGACCTGGAATTTTTTTCCCTGACAAACAAAAACTTGAAAAAACCTCCACCTGGAGGCTGGTAACAGTTACACTAAAACATTGTTTGTTGTTTATCTGAGATCCAAATTCAACTAAGCACACTATAATTTATCTTGCAGCCATCCACAGAGAGGACTTTATGTAAAACATCTACTTTAAATTCATTCCTGTGGTTCTTAAAGGGATTTTTTAGTTTTTTAGAACAGTTGTTAACATAACTTGTTTAAGCTTCCATCACATATAGGCAAATAATGGTTTTGATGACTCCAAGTTCAGAGCAAAGCATGTGGGAATGGGGCCCTAGCCTGGGGGCTGTTTGGGGTGTGGTGGAAAAGGAGGAGCCCAAGAGTGTGGGGGCATCTGAGACTGCGTAATTCTAGTTCTTACACCCAATCTTCTTCTGGAAGCATTGTGAGCCTTTTATACCCTCCCATCAGAGGGGAGCAAGCAAACCTCAGGGACACAGAGATGTACTAAAAAATACAAATAACATTTTAGTATAAATATGTCCCAGATATTAAATGAGACATGCTTATACTAAAAAATTATGTGTTTGCCTATGCAAAATTGAGATGTAAGTGGGTAGGACAGCCCTGGCAGTGGCCACTTCTGTAGCTACTATTGTGCTGTCCAAACTGCTAGTTGAAAGGGACATAGACACCATATTTGAAGGACAAAGGGGGCTGTGGTGGCAGAGTAATGGCCCCAGAGATATCTTCATCCTCCCTAGAACCTGCTATATGCCAAACTAGGGTTGCAGATGGAATTAAGTTGCTAATTAGCTCATCTAAAACAAGGAGATGATGTTAGATGATCCAGGTGGGCTTAGTGTGATCCCAAGGTCCCTTACAAGGAGAAAAAGGCAGGGGAGAACCCCAGGGACAGCAATGAGGGAGACTTGCCCTAGGGCTGGGAAGCAAGGCATGTGAGCAGCTTCTAGAAGCTGGATAGGGCAAGGAAATGGACTCTTCTAGAGTCTATTGAAAGGAAGGCAGTTATATTGACACCTTGACGGTAGCCCAGCGAGCCCCATTTCAATGTTTGACCTTTGGTACTATAAGACGATCGATGCATGGTTTTTGTAAGCTGCAGAGTTTGTGGTAATTTGTTACAGCAGTGGTAGGAAACTAGCATATTAATAGGAAACAAAGTGCAAAAAGAAGAAATAGCCAATGAAATGGCTCAAAGAGTAGCTGGAGTCGGGAGAGGGTGTGCACGGGTGTCTTGTAGGAAGCCTAGTTAGGAGGATTGTCCAGACTCGGAGGCATCATTGATTGAACACACATCCTGCCCACACAGACCCAACAGATAGAGGCCAGAAAATGCTGGATTTGGGTGGAACCCTACAGGTCATCTGCAACCCCTTCATTTCTCAGATGAGGCACCTGAGGCCCAAAGCAACTGCATGATTGCTAGAGTTCATGGAACAAATTAGGGCATGAGCCAGGATTTCTCCTGCTCATAAAATCAATATTTTACAGACTGAGGGATTATGTATTTAAATGTCAAAGAAATCTTTCAGAATGTTTCCAAGCCCTCCAATGCTAATGAGTGAATTGATGCGGAGTCAGACAGCAGTTCTGCCTGCAGACTCCTAGGGCTGCGTCTCTGCTGGGGCGCCCTGTCCCGACACTTATTTGGACACACGCCTGCGTGTCCTCAAGACTTTACTCTCCCAGAATCACTTGCTCAAGGAAGTAGAGTGTGGCAAAAAGAGAGCACGGGTGGGCCATGGAGGTTCAAACAATTGTTCAAAACAATTGTTTTTAGGGAGGTCTTCCTGGCCCAGGCCTCTGCTTCCATGTCTATGTGGATTGCATACTTTGTGGTATATTCCCGTAGGACTCTGAGCCACCTCTGTTATTACATTTATTAAACAGGGCTGTCACATGTAATTTGATTACGTCCCTGCTCTAGACTGTAAGCAATTTGGAGTCCATAGTCATGGCTTTTTTGTGTTTGTATTTTCCAGCATCATATATAGTACCTGACTCAAAGTTAGACAAAAAAAAAAACAAAAAAAAAGAAAAGAAAAGAAAAGAGAATAGTAATAGGTAGCATTTATTGAGTGCTTACTAGGTGCCACTGTCGTAGGTACTCCACATACAAGAATTCATTTTATCCTCATGGTACATCTGAGATGCAGGAAGTGATAGTCCCATTTCACACATGGGAAAACCGTTTTTCAGCCTTTTCATTTATTTCCTCCTCTTACATTTTCAACCAGAGGGCAAGTTGTTTTTCTCTTGCCCTCTGGTCTCTCTTGGACAGATCATACTTTTGCTCTGGAGTTTCTTGGGAGAAACCTGAGGAGGTGGCTGCTGAGGCTGGAGGAGCAGATCACAAGTGCCCAGGTGGTTTTATCCAGGAGACGGAGGCTCTGATTCATCATTTTGTTACTCAAAAATGTCTGTTGAATAAATTAGTAAATGAACAACTTATATACTGGATAAAAACAAAACAAACCAATCAACTAAGTAAACAAAAACAAATAACCTGGTGCAGCTTCCCTTAATACTCTGAAAATAGCTCTGTCTTTAATGGGGACTCATTTAAAAATAAGTGCCAGTGTGTGAAATCTTCTAGTGTTTACTGTCTAAGGTCTTTCAAGCACAGCAGACAGGTAATGACTACTGATTCCTTAGATATTGATTTTTCAGGTTTTGCTCTCCCAGGGTAGGTAAATGAAACCCTCAAAGAGGGTGGGAAGGGGTGATGTTTTGATTTCCATAAGCTCTCTTACATCTTTCAGGAGTCAACATTTTTATATGATGGGTACAATTAATTGCTTTCTTTCTATTACTTATATTCTAAGCAAGATTAGGTATTTAGTGTGCAGACATTTCTACAAGTACCTGACACCTGAGGTTTGTAACCGACAGTTCCCAGTAGAGTCTGGGGATCGTTGCTGCCACTGAATTCCCTATTAGACACACACCGGAGCCATCGAAGTAGGCTGAATAGTCGCTGGCTGTGATTTGATGTGGAAATTTGTTTTCAAATGAACTCTGAGATTTGGAGAATGTACTGATCCTGCACTAGCTAGAGAGGGAGGGAGATCGTTATAGTTTGAGAGTTTGCAGAACCTTCTGGAAAGAGGCACCCTCATTCCCAAGGGTAAAAATTTGCTCATGCTAATGAGACTCTCTTGAGTTTTCTTGTGGCTAAAATTTCTAAGTCTGATAGAAATAGTCATCTTCATAGTAGGAGGAGTGGGTTGTTTAGGTTGTTGGGGTTGGTTTCCAATGGGAAGTGCGGGCAGCAGACAGACTCACCCTGCTTTCACTAGCTGGTTTAGTGTCTCTAGTTTCAAGGATGGAGCGGAGGCAGTGAGTTCAGCAATGGGCACACGCTGACCTGCAGAGAAAGTTCACCATCAAGTGGGAATCATTAACACGATGGAAGTGATTTTTAGCACATCTGTCTACAAACCCATGGGTGGAGAAAGAGTGATGGAAAGGGCTCAGAGAGGAATCACAGAATGATTCAAATCTTGGAAAAGAGGGCGTATGAGTAAGGATCCATAATTATTCACAAGACAAGACCAAGGAGATGAAATAATGCTAACACAAATTAAGAGGTGCTTGGCACACCGCAGAAGACAAATGGGCAGAGGACGAGAGCAGAGTTTTCTCAAAAGAATTAATGGTTGCTCTACCTTATTAAAAGATAGTCAACGTCAAGAGCAATAAAAAATGGAAATTAAAGAAAAACTGTGGGATCATTTTTCATATATACCCTTAGCAAAGATTGGAAAGATCTGCTCCTACCCAGTAGGCTAATGTGAGAGGGAAAGGTGACACCCTCACTCATGTGCACTGCAAAGGGAGCCAAATGGTCGACTTTTTGGAGGACAGTGGGGCAGTTTGCATCAAAACTTTAACAAAGAGGCTCCGGCACTTCCAGAGCTAGGACTGTATCCTAAGGGAAGATTTGGACCAGTGTTAAAAGGTGAGCACAGGTGATTCACTGCATTGGTGTTTGTTTCAGAGAAATGTTGCAAATACCAAACATTTCCATCAATCTGGGCTGAATTAAGCCAATTCTAATATATCTACATCAGGGGTCAGCACTTTTTCTTAAAGAGCCGGATCAACATATCAGGCTTTGGGGTCAAGAGGCAGAATTGAGGATATTATACAGGCATTAATATGATAATTCAAAATACAATGATTTAACACACAGAAGTCATTTTTAGCTTGTGGGCCACACGTAAAGAGGCAGAGTGGGCTGGATTTGGCCCCTCTGACTTAGTTTTCCAGTTTCTGGTCTCTACAATGGAATACTATAAGGCTGTTGAAAATAATGACATAGATCTGTGTTTATTGGCATGAAAGATGTCTACAATAAGTTACTAAGGGTAAAAAAGTAGATTACAAAACAGCATGCATAGTATGACTCTATTTTTGTAACAATCAATTTTTGGGTGTGGATATATGCGCATACAAAGTCTGAAAGGCTACAAACTGAAATATTAACTGTGGTCAACTCGGTTGTGGATTGGAGTGATCTCTATTTTCTTCTTTAACTCTTTCTACATTTTCTGATTTTAGAAAAGCAATGAGCACATATTACTTCCTTCATTCTAAAATAGCATAAAACAATTAAAAACTCTACACATACCTCCAAAACACAAACACAAATAAATAATAAAACAAAGCATTATTATACAGAATATCATTACATGGTAAATATTATACCTGAATTTGGGGGCAGGAAATAAAAAGAATTTAGGTTCACATTTGAAGGTAGAGAATGCTCTGACTGAACCCTCAATACTCTTTCCAAACATCTAATCATTACAAATGCTTGTGTTAAATTTTTAGAATTCACAACCTTGGTAGGAATGGAAGATATGTTGATATTGTCTGCCATAAAGGGAACAGAAAAATTTATGTTTAACCACAGCTTTCAGTTTTAACATGAGAATATTACAAGCCAGGGCAATACAGTCATGCAGCCTGAATCAGAATGTGAACAGAGAACCAAACTACTCAGAAACCTGACAATGAAGCTATTTAGCTAAAGTCAAGAAATAACTCATTTTAAATCTCAAATGAATTAGTTACCCAATACTTCCAAAATATCCCTCTTGGATGCATTCCATAAATTAGCTTTTTAAGTTTTCTTCACTCCCATCAGAAGAAATTCTGTGAGTGGATTCTCTGCATTGTCAATTGTCCCTAGGGATAGCAGCTTGTTTTCTGTGGAAAATGCAAGTGTGTAAATAGGCCCAATAAAAATTCTTTTTAATCCCCATCAAAGTACCATCTTCATTCTTTACAGAACTGGAGATTTCAAATATGTACTTGACATGCAGATTTGAAGTTTGGAAGTGTGTTCTGGCTAGGAATGCTAAGTGTGGAGATTTCGGTGTTAGTAATTAAAATCAAAAGAGTGGAAGAGATTGAAAAAGGGAAGAAATGGGGGTAAATTTTTATTTTATGTATTTGTGGTTAGATAACATAATAACTTTATATTTTAAATTTTTAAAGATAGCTTCAGTTATTGAAAAATTCAATACCATCCTCATGAAAAAAATAGTGATATTTTATAGTTGCATTAGTGCCACGAATGAGGACTTTTTGAAGCTGTCATATTATGAAAGATATAAAGTCAAATTTTTAACAATGATTGTTTTTATGGAAAGCACTTTAAAATGTTACATAAGAGTAAATTATGTAAGTTTAAAATGCGTGTCCTTATTAAAAATTGGTTCCATTGTGCAGAACAGAAAGCTTTGCAGTTATGGCTTTGCACATTACTAACACTAAGATTTTTACAACTTTTGAATATGAAGATAAATAACCACACAACTGTTAGGACATTAATATGCATCAAACATTCAAACAATACATCTTGCTACAACATGATTAATCTTACCATATTGATGATGTTTAAAGCAGAAGCATTACTGAAATTAATCTTGTCCCGCGGGAGAGTTCAATGAATAGTGCTGTGTTTATGGTTTCAATTTCTGGATAGCATATTAAAACTTTGGCATTTGTGATTTCAAACATTGTTTTAGGTTAGCCAATTTTTTATACTTGAGATTATTCTAGTTCTATAAAGCTTTGTAGAATAAAGATTTGTTTAAAAATGGAGGAATACATGAAGCACTGGGAAATGAGAAACCATGTTTTAGTAAGTGTCAACAATTTAATACATTATTCTTTCTGGCGGAGAAATTTTGGTAATGGGGAGGCAATATTTTGACAGAGCTGCACAAACCTATAGTATGAAAAGATCTCCCCGCACATTAAACTGAGTGATGAGAAATTATGTCTATTTATTTATTCATAATAGTTTATCATATTGCAAAATTTTTCTATGTGTATAACCAAAAAAAAGCCTACCCATAAAAGGTATGAAAACTGCAACTAAACATCTTTTTCTTATAAGGCACCAGTTTTCCAGAAGGTAAACTGTGAAAGGTTTCTATGTTATAGGAACATATGTGAATGTATTATTTCATTTTTAGAAAATAATATTTGTAACTATATATTATTCTGAGACATGAATTACTAACTTAACAATATACTTTGAATATCTTTGTGTCACTAGAGATGCTTCTTGCTTATGTCTCAGTAAATTCATTTGTAAGCTGAGAATATCAAAGTTGAAAATGCATTTAACATATCTAACCTACCAAACATCTCAGCTCAGCCTAGCCTATCTTAAACATGCTCAGAACATTGACATTAGCCTACAGTGCTCAAAATCTAACACAAAGCCTATTTTACAATACAGCGTGAATACAGTAGTCCCTACTTAAATCCAGTTTTGCTTTCCATGGTTTCGCTTACCAATGGTCAACTGTGGTCTGAAAATAGATGAGTACAGTAGTTATTTTGAGATATATATATCATATTTACATAACTTTTATTATATTGTTTTAATTGTTCTGTTTTATTATTAGCTATTGTTGTTTCTCTCTTACTGTGCCTAATTTATAAATTATACTTTATCATAGGTATATATGTATAGGAGAAAACAGTATATATAGATACAGATATAAATATATAGATATAGATATATATGGCTTGGAAGTATCTGAGGTTTCAAGCTTCCACTGGGGGTTTTGGTATACATTCCCTGCAAATAAAGAGTGACTACTATACTGTTTTAAAAGTGAAAATGAGAGCGGTTGCACGGGTACTTAGAGTTTCTATTGAAAGTCTATTACTTTAGCACCATTGTAAAGTTAAAAAATTGTAAGTCAAACCATTTTGAGAATAATCTGTATAAATCTCTATTTCTGTTGTTTTAATACTGTGTAATATTTTAACAACAGGTTAATTATATTGGGACAAAGTGAGTGAGGCAAACGTCAACTTAAAATTGGGGAGTTATGCAAGAATCAGAGTAAGAGGATTTTTAAGGCTCAGTAATGCATTTTCATTGAGCCTATATTACATAAGATATACAATTCTGGAAATAAAGACAAGAACATCAGAACCAATCGTATTGGATGACTTATAATGGATAATTTGGAAATACCGTATTTTCAAAAATATAGACAGTATATAATTATAATAACAGAAAAATGCAAGAATATATGTATAATATATCATATATAGGCAATAACATTGAATTAGAGAGGGATATGGGGACTGTAAGGGGTTGAAAGGCTTTTTTTTTTTTTAAAAGCAATGATACTTAGGGAAAGACTCACTGACAATAGGAGACTTATGTAAACATGGAAGGGATGAAGAAGCTATACACGTGGATATCTGGTAGAATATCACAACTGGCAGAGTATTCAGAAAATAGATCATAAGTGGACCATATTTGAAGTGTATGAAGAAAAGAGAGAAGACTGAGGTGTCTGGACTGTGTAGCACAAGGAAAAAGTAAAAATTAAATAAACGCTGGATTAATGGAGGCAGGTCAGTATAGCCCAGAACATGGATAGTATTTTGTCAATAATGTGGCAAGAGCTTGTGTCTGCTATCCAGTCAAATGGTAAATGACTTTGGAGAAATGACATGCTGCGTAAAAATTCTGTACAAAAATACAAATGGACAAGAAAAACAAAATGGTCTAAAAGGTTGCAAATTGAAAAGTTTAACCTAGTGGATAGCAAAACATTTAAAAATTACCGTAAATTTGAAAAGGGGGAAAATGG
>CAUYRT010028451.1:0-38784 GCA_963574885.1 Lepilemur ruficaudatus
CACCACATCCCCCAGATGTGGGTCCACCCCCCACTCCCAAAATCCCCAGTGAACACTACCACCATTTAAGCACCATAGTGTCAATCAGTCAATACCAATTTGATGGCGAGTACAAGTGGGGCCTGTTCTTCGGATCTTGTGTCACTTCACTTTGAATAATGGGCTTAAGCTTAATCCAGGATAATATAAGTGGTGCTAGCTCACTGTCGTTTCTTAAAATTGAGTAATATCCCATTGTAAACATATGGGGCATGTGTGAAGTGTATTTGGGGATGGGTATTAGGGGTCTCAATGGGGGGTGGGAAATTCTCTAAAACTGATTTATGTGAATAGGTGTACAACTTGGTAAATTTACTAATAACAATTTAATTGTACACTTAAAATGGAGTAAAGACATGATACGTAAATTACAATTAAAAAAACTGACAAGCTGATTCTAAATGTATAGGGTAATATAAAGATTATACATAGCCATATCAACTTTGAAAAAGAAGAATAAAGTTGTGCACTTACCCTATCTTACATCAAGACTCATTACAAAGTTACAGTTATTAAGACAGCATAAGTATAGCCATATATAGCAATAGAACAGAATACAGTTTCCAGAAACAGCTACACATGATAAAGACAAAGTTAAATGAGAAACAGCTTATGCTTTCAAGATCTTTAAAGTCTACTTGGAGATTCCAAGCAAATGAAAAATTACAATTTTGTGTAACAAATGCCACCAGATCCCAGATACAGAGTCTCTAAGCGACCTGAAGTGATCTATTAATAGAAAGTTTCCTTAAGGGAGGTAATGCCTGGGCTGAATCCTGAAAGATTAATTAGAGTTTCCAAGATGACAAGGTGAGAGAGCAGCATTCTGGGTAGCAACACGTGGGAAGGACAGAAGCACAGGTGGGCGTTAGACAGCCTGGGAACCACGGGCTGCCCCACACAGAGCTGAGGCATGGTGCGTACTGGGAGGGTAAGGAGATGAGAGAACGTAGAGGAAAACCAGCAGCCACATCGTGACAGGCTTCACTTACTAAAACAGGGGGGTTGGAATTTATCCCACAGGTGATCAAAAGACATTGGAAAATTGTACACAGTGCTGTGACAGGGGCATATTTATGTTTTGAAATATCACTCCAGTGGAAGGATAACAAATACATCAAGTAAATTAGGACTGGAGGCAGCAAGACCAGTCAGGATGCTACTGAAATATTCTAGATGGGACATGAATAACCTAAGGAGACTTAACCTAAGGCAAAGCTACTGAGTATAAAAGACATGGGAGAGGGATTCAAAAGGCAGAACCAGGAGGATTTGAAAACTTATTAGACGTGGGGTGGAGGAGAAACAGAGAATGACTTACAGGTGGTTTTCTCGCCTCTCTGTTCTATCAGATGTAACCTAACATCTCTAATTTTATTTATAAGTGAAAAACAAAGCCCTCTTTCCATAGACAACCCTATACCAGAGTGGAAGCTGGTGAGTAACACCTCAGCAGGGCCTCATGGCCACTCATGCCATTGCAATGTGTCGTAGCCTGTCCAACTGATATTCACTCGCCTGCAGGGAATCCTCAGATTCTGCCCGCCAAGTGCCTAACAGAGCATTTACCCCCTGAAGGTGCAGAAGCATTTACCCACGTGACCCTGGAATTATGCTTTGGCCTCAAGGGGGGTTAGAATGAAAGCCCTCCACCAGTAAAAGGAGACATCAGCACACATCAATCCAAGCTTCCAATTTTCCCTTTCCTAGTAAAGCTGTGAGGCCCATGCTGGTCTGCAAGTGATTTATCTGCCTCAAATCCTGCCAAAGTTTGGCCCAGCTCTCTGCAGACACTAGGCTATAAATGGCTGAAGAAACAACAGAAAAGGAGCAGAGTTGAAAGGCCAGTGGGTGACTGTTTTTCTTTAACTCTGTCTGAACTGAATAATCAGCCAAGTGGGGTCAGCCCAGCCATGTCCACCCCCTCCTTTTATTACTCAATGAGACAAGTCTTGGGACCTAATCGCAGCAGTCACCAGGACTGGCAAAGCCCTCGAGAACTTAAAGCCCCACCATGTATATTCCCAAGACCCACCAAGACTACTGTTTATGTCTTGTTAAGCCACAAAGAACATTCCACTGTGCAAAGTCAGCTCATTACAATTTTTTTAAGGAAGATAAAAAAAGAGGAAAACATGGGTGATCTCTCGTTGGCCTGATCCCACGCTGATGTGGTTGGAGAAAGGAATGCAGTGTGCGCTGGCCCAAGTAGTCCCTGAAAAAGTTGCATCCTGACTGTTCTGGAGGAAAAGCGTACTGTTTATAGGACTGAAGGGCATGAGAGTGGGGTCTGGAGACAAAAAAATCAATTGTCGTGGTTTCTTCCCAAAATCACTGCCTCACTCACTTTTTACTACCTAATACTACTGAGATGCATATTTTCAGAATCAAAAGTACAGACAACCTTTCTGGAAGCACCTATCAACTCAGCAATCAAGAGCTGTGAAGTTGGGACCAGCTCCGAGTGGGAACTGTGGGGAAGGGGTCTGCATCACAATCGTCTGGAAGCCTTTCTCGAACTATGCCTTCTACCCCAACCGAAGGGCTATGGCTACTTCCCACACCCCTTTTTGAAAATTGCTAACGTTGTAAGCCCCTTGTAGGTGTTGGCATAACCTTTGTGTGTGTGTGGTGGGAGGGGCAGAGGGGGTCTGAACAGCACACACTGGCAGGGAGGTAGTTGGTGAAGTTCACCTGTAGGCTGAGGTCTAACACCTGCCCCTGAAAGGATCGAGGCAGAATCACAAACCTTGTGTGGAATACAAAGCATAAAATCAAGTCAGGATTTGGCAGGGGGTTGAAAAATGATTGCTTCAATCACTGACTTATAACAGAGCAAGAATCAATTACAAATCCTCGTGTTATTTTCTTAGTCAGCTATGACTGCTATAACAAAAATACCACAGATCGAGGAGCTTAAACAACAAAAATTTATTTCTCACAATTCTAGAGGCTGGGAAGTCCAAGATCAGAGTGCCAGCATGGTGTGCTGTAGTAAGGACCCTCTTTCTGGTTTGTAGATGGCCATATTTTTGCCCTGTCTTCAGATGGCAGATTGCAGAGACAGAGAAAGCAAGCTCTTCTCTGGTCACTAATCCCATCATGAGGGCTCCCGCCTCATGACCTAATCACTTCCCAAAGGCCTCACCTCCTACTGTCATTCTCCTGGGAGTTAGGGTTTCATCATATGAATACGAATATGTTTATACATGCAGTCCATAACAGTTGTGTACAACACTAGAGACATTTGTTGCTTACCAAAATCCGTGTGCTTTCCTAAACTTCCAAACCCCCTTGCCATTAGTGAAGGCTGTGTGAGCCAGTTTTGCCGATGGGCAGTGAGCAGAAGTAACGTGTGTCCTTTCCAAGAGAAAGCATTTCAGGGATGACACTCAACCCTCCAGCTCACTCTCCCTCTGTCAGGTGACCTGAAAGCCATGTTTTTCACAGAATGCAAAAGACTGAGATCTTTAAGTCACTGCTTGAAAGGGAATTGTCCTAGAGAGCTGCTGGACTCATGAGTGAGAAAAACACTTTTATATGTTAAGCCACTGAGATTTGAGGGTTTGTTTGTTACTGCACTAAAGTCTGCTGGATTAGCCTGACTAACAGAAATAACAAGCAAGAAGTCAAGGCAGACACTTAGGCCTGGGGTTGTCACAAAATAGTTTCAGTCACTGAATTAAGGTGGAGCAAGAACTCAGAGTCAGGTCAGAGTAGGACTGAAGCCAGCCTGCAGAGCCTCCAAGCTCCTTACCTTACTTCCACCTTGGGACGGGGCTGTTTCCATATCCTAAGACAGGTCTGAGCTGAGCATGGCGCTGAGTAGCCTCTAGGACTATAAAATGGAATATGGAGTTGTAAAAAAAAAAAATAAGAATTTAAAAATAAAAAAATAATAATTTTAAAATTAAAAAATAAAATAAAAATTTTAAAGTAAAAAGTAACAAATGAAAATAAAATAAATAAAAAGGAAAAGGAAAAAAGAAAACAAAAAGAACAAACAAAAAGAAAATAAAATCAAATATTAAAATAAAATGGAATATTCAGAGTTGATAAGCTCTAAAACACCTTATAGCTTAGACTATCCCTGAAAGGACTATTTGGGAACATTAAGAAGAAATTGCAAGACCACTGGACAGACGGTGTCTGCACCAGAAAGAGTTTATAGGAAAGTCTGCATACTCAAAACAGAAAGCTCCTGAAAACCTTGGCTGTACGTATTTATCCAGTTCTCCAAAGCCCAATAACACCACTGGTTCTTTAAAAGTCTTGTACGCTCAAAATATTTTTCCCCTTTTCTCTCTGAGTAAGATGTTGAGCATTCCCCCAGTACGCTGGCCAACTTTGAAAACAAGAATTCCTAACACATACTCAAGTGAAAACACCTTGAAAAAACATGAGCTCTTCTCTTATTTTATCAGATAATTGACTTCAATATCAGCTTATCTGCACTGAATAAGAATTACCTCCCCAAAAGTTTCTATATTTATCAATTGCTAAGCTCATCTTCAGAGCTTAACTGAAAAATGCATTGCCTCTGTAAATTATTGTGCTACTATTGATTTTTTTTTTGTCTGTATAAAAGTTCCCTATTTCCCTGTCACTTGCTGATCAACCTGGTCTTTTTATACACCTAATATTAGAGTAGTTCGAAGGCTTCACGCTGAATTTTGTTTATGTTCCTCAAAAGGAACATTCTGCCTTTTATTAAAGGAGATTGCCTATGAAAATATAGCAAGGATGGCTCTTACAAATGATCTACAACCAAAATTCAATTCACATTCTGACTTGTACCTTATCACTCCTTAAAATTGCTACACAGCACAGCACAGTGAAAAGAACACAGGTTTTGTTGTCAGACACACCTAGTTTTTAATTCTCAGCTCAGAAATCCATTGATTATATGAAGCTCAGCATGATATTTAAGCTCTCTCAGCCTCAGGAAAAGTGACATGCCAATATCTTGCAGGATTTTTATGAAAATTATGTGCCTACCACACACTAGGTGCTCATAATGGTATCTATTATTATAGAATGTTAGAGCTGAAAGCATCTCAGAGCTCACCTAGTCTGAATCCTCATCTCACAGAGGTGGAAATAGGGACTTGTCTTCGTCGCGTGATGGTTTAGAATCCCTTTGAAATCTGCTGCAGTGCTGTGGCTGCCCTCTCCACTCCTCTACCCCAGATTTTGTCAAAGACATCCTAATTAATAATTCCAGTGGAGATGCTTTCATTGATATCTTGCTGGACTGCCCTGATGATTTTGTTGACTCAGTATTTCTAAAAGCTCTATGCCCTCTGGGCTACCAGGACCCCTCACTACCCGAGAATGCCAGGTCTGTCTGATAAGATCTTTGTCTCCTTAACTTTGGTGTGCCTTGGGGTTCTTTCCTGGGCTACAGTCCCTCTCACACTGCTGTTTTCTATACCTCCTGTGATAATGACTCCCAAATATTGACCTCCATCCCAGAGCTCTTCCCCCAGGTGCTGGAGAGTCGGCTCCCTCTGGCTGCTCAACTCATCCACGTGGAGGTCCCCGGCCACGTCACACTCTACAGCACTGAAAGTTAATGCTTTAAACTCCCACTGAGACCATGTATTGCTCCCCTTATGGGAGCACTACCATCCACCCACTCAATCAAGAAATTTAGGACTCATTTTTTAATTTTCTCTCTCTCCATGCCTTGCTCCTATGCTAAATATTATACTTATATTTCTGAAATCCATTCCCTTTTGTGCCTCCACACTACCACTGCTTGAGTTCAGCCTTCATCACCTCGCTCTGGAATTACTTCCCCATTCACCTGAAGTGGTCTCCCAGCCCCTGGATATACACCACTCATACCCAGCAGCCACAGCAAGCACCATAAATTGTCTAAAACAACACTACTCAGTGCAGGCCTCAGATGAGTGGACAGTTTTCTAGACATGACAAAATAAGATGCTTATGCCGCAATGTGAATCAACCACACCACTAAGTTTGCTCTTTAGTTCAGCTAACTTTTGCTTTTTAACAGCAAGACTTACTTGAGGAATGAAGTAAAGTGTTGGTCTAAAACATTCTGGCACAAACTTCCTACATCATCACAGATCAGCACCTGGGATAGGACCGATCTCAAAAAGTCCAGGTCCCCAGTATGCTGTGTACGACCCTCTGTGATCTGCCCCCGATGCCCTCTCCGGTCTCATCTGTCCCCCGACCAACCTCATCTCTTCTGCTCCAGCAACACTGGGCTGCTTATAGTCTTCTACCCACCTCCCTCAACCAAGTCCACACTTGCAAGAATCACATGATGATGAGTTTCCTCCAGAAATTCTTTCTATCACCATCATCACCCCCATCTTACTCCCCACTCTGTTTCCATTGCATCTTATATGTCTCATTTGCTATACTGAATATATTCTTTTATAATCATTTATTTATATGTTTCTTCCAATTAAAATGTTAACTCCTTAAAGACAGGATCTGTATCTTATTCATGTCTGTTAATCAGAGTACGTAGTACAGCTGCTGCAGTAACAAACCCTGAAATCTCAGTAGCTTAACATCATTAAAGTTCATTTCCTGCTCACATAAAGTCCCATGTGGAAGTTTCTGGGCAGACAGTTATCCCAGATGGCTCCCCTCCAAGTATAATTCGAGGACCCAGACTTGTCAGTCCGATGTTGGTGTTAACTCCTAAGGCCTGGGATGCCTTTTCTCTATCTTCTGGTTTAAGCTGGCAATAATGAAAGGGGGAGAGAAAGTAAGATCGTGTAAGATATTTTAGGAACAGGCATAGAAGTGGCCCACATTACTTCTGCTCAAACCCGTTAGCCAGAACCTAGTCACAAAGTCTCCCTGGACTGCAAGTTGGCTAAGAAATATAGTTTAGCTGTGTGCCCAGGGGGAAGAGGAAACCCCTTTTCGCATGAGCAACCAGCAGTGCCTAAGCCACGTCGGCCCTGAGTTTCCAGCATTCATCACAGCACTAGGCATGGTGCTGCGGGTTCTCAACACACACTTCTTTAGCGAAAAAATGGTTGAGTTCTCACTTTCAGGCAAGTCTTTATTCCTCAATCCACTGGGTCTAGAATTGAAGCTGGGTATTGAGTGAATGAATGAAGTAGCGTTGCCGTCAGCTTGGGAGGATGCGAGCCGTTAGAGTCAGTGACAGTCACAAAAGCAGAGAACAGCCAGTAGGATACCTCGAGCAGGGGCTCCGGAAGCCACGCTTGGGCTTCTTGGGCATTCGGGCCTGTCTGAGGCTTCTTCAAGAGGCATCTGCTCTACTTTCTTTGCCATTTCAGGCAACAACTAGACTGCTAGATGAAGAACTTTCAAAATCCCTCTCTCATTTATCTTTCTATTTACATTTTTTATTTCCAGCAGCTTAGAGTTGAAAAGTAAAGAGTCTTACATTCCATTTATAATGACCCCACATTTTTTTTTTTCTGTGTGCTTCAGTTCCCTGGGAAAATCTTTAAAAGGTTACATTTGAACTCAAGTAACTTTCTCATTTTTTAACTTAAACCATTCCCCCCAAATCTCTTGATCTCAACTTTATATGGCACTCTTTAAACAAAACATAAATTCAGGGCTTGAACGGCTTAACAAGTGTCCCTTTAAAGGAACAGTATTTAATAGTGAGAGCTGTTAAATAATCAATCCAAAGTTCATAATGGTATTAACAGAGAATGATGTGAGATAGATCAAAAACACATCACACTCTTAGGCCATGAAACATCCCCCTTTAAACACTTACATGAAAATACTCATGTCCTGCTCTCAGAAGCCGGATCAAAGTGTTCCATTGGATCTGATCCCTAGTGAAAGAACAGCATGACTTTAAAACTATCTGTAACCCAATGAATGTAACATGATGAAACATCTAATCAAATAATGCCCATTAGATAGTTTGTAGAAGCAGAGGAATTTTAATTATAAGAGTCTCAATTTCATGGAAATACAGGCTGTTAGAGCTATGGGGCAGAGATCTGTCTCAGAGTTACGAAGTTCATGGGAGTTAAGCTAGCCCGCTGGCCACCGCACACACAAATCCCTGGTCTTCCCCTTACCGCTTCCACACACTGGTCTCAGGCTCGGAAGACAGATCCTCATCTTTACCAGCACATCTTGCCTGACTTTTCATTTCAGCAGAGGTTTAGGAAACAGGGAATCAGAGCACAGTATTTGCCTTCAGCCCTCCGGCTAGCCCCACGTGACACTCTGGGACAGATCTCTCGTGACACCTGGGATCTGCCCTGCTCTCTATAAGCCAACATTTAAATAGTCATTTCTACACTCTCTGTATGAATGCATTGGCTTCTTTGGGAGGTATCTGAATACTTATTATTATGCACAAGGCATTGGCTAGCATCCCAGATGATTCCTATAAAGCAGAAAGAACACTTTAAAGAGCTTATAATCTGATAAGGAAAAGAAGGCATAGACACCAGTAATTAAATTTCAAAAATATTTACTGGACACCCATTCATGCCAAATAATATACTAAGCCCTAAGGATTAAAGATATATGAGATGAGGTCAGATTGATAATACACAAATAATAATAACTGTGTGAATAAAAGCACCAGGAAGGTATATAAGATGATAATGGTAGTGGTGACAATAAATGATAACAAAAACAATATAAAATTATAATTATTGAGTTACTATGTGTTTACACGAAACTTTCTAAATAGTTTATCATCATAATAATTTTATAAGTAATTATATTATTATCTCCATTATAATATTGAAGAAATTGAAGCACAGAAAGATTGAGTAACTTGCCCAAGGTCACACAGCATTAAGTGGTGGAGACAGGATCCAAATTTGGCATCCATATTCAAGAACTATGTCACAGAAGTTTGGGATGTGACTGGAAATGGAATCAGGGACATCTCTTTAGGAGAGATGGTTTCTCGCTAATTCTCAAAAGTTGAGTGTACGAAGATGGAGAGAGAAGAAACCAGGTTTTCCACGGAAAGGAAACCGCACATGCCAAGGCACAGAATCATGACAGATGTGTGATGTTCAGGGATTGGCTAGTTAGAGGTGCCTGGACCACAGAGACAGGGTACATGTGAGGGAAAATGCAGAAAGATGAAGTAGAAGAAGTAGGTAGGGTTTCCAAACACTGCCACATTTAGGAGTATAGACTTTATCGCTCAGGTGATGAAAAGATTTGCCCAGGATTGGGTCTCTCTCAGAAGCACTGGGCTCCTCCCCAAGCTTTTGCCCTCCCTTTCTCACTACTGCCCAACTGCTAATGACATTTGTTTTAGTATCCGACCAGTTTCCCCCTCTCTGTACCATGGGAATCAACCTTCATGGATGAGTTTGCTGGAAATAGTCACAATCTCTAATATCCGCCCATTTAAGCAAGTTGAATTTTTACTTTTAACTGAAATTTGCTAGAATAACCAAAGCAACTGCACTTGAAAAATCACTTTATAAAGCACCTTACAATAAATTTGGGACCTAAAATATTTGATGGAGACTCTTGAAAGGAATAGCATTTGTTTTTTTAAAAAGGAATATTAATACTATTTAATGGCTACAAGTACTTAGAAAAGCGATCTGAAGTTCATAAGTAAATACTACATATGCCAGCCTAAGTTAATGTCCCAACTACACGTGATAAACAACTAACTCAGTGCTCCTTTTTCTGCCACGGGTTTCTTGTTTTTTTGGGCCCAGAACTCCATCTCCAGAGCCCAAGATATGGGCTCCACGGGTCTTACTGTACACGGATCTATAGTGCTTGACCTTGCAGACACTAATCAGTCTCTTTGTTATGTTCGCATTGTGATTTCTACAGATCTGGGAGGCTGCCACTCAAATGGTCACCAGGAATTTCCTTATCAGTGAAATCAAACATGTGACGCAATTGCCCTTCAATCTCTAGGATAAGAAGAGAGGGTGAGTAGCTGCTACCTCATCTTCTGGTAAAACAACGGGCGGGGAGAGGGGACAGTTTGCCACAGGAGAGCAGTCTGCCCCAGGCAATACAAGGGTGATTTATTGTAGAGAATTTAAAAACAATTACAAAACCAACTACTGCTCTGTGCTGGAAATTTTTTAAAAAGACAGTTATAAAACGCTGCTCCCCATCGAGGTGCATCACCCCCACTGCAAGCCCTGCTCCTTGGCATGTCACTAGAGCCTCCTGTTAATGGCTGGATTTCATGTGGGACTCAGTTGCTGCCGTTGTCACTGTGGGTGGCATTACAAGTAGGCTTAAGGCAGAAATGATCAAAGTATCCAGGAGCACATCCCTATTCTCCATCTTCTACTGAAGAATTTTCTCTTAACTCCTGAAGTGAGAATCAGTGTTATTTACCGCATCATAGAAGGCCACTTCGGATGGGGGCGGGGAGAGTGCCCCTGAGCGTTCAGATGGGCAAACGGCTCACGCCTTTGTGTGTCAGCGTGTCCGTGTGTGTGTCAGATTTGAATAAAAGGAGATGGTGGTCCATGTCATTAGAGAGGGTTTTAAGCAAGGGATTGACAGGATCACATTTGTGTTTCACAGAAATTATCCTGATGGCTTGTAGTGGAAGAGTCACTGGGCAAGGATCTATTGGGAAAGGATAAAAAAGAAGATGAGACTATTTGGTTGGGCAGAGAAAAAAAAATCACATAAAATATCCTATGGTGATTTTCATCTATAACCCTATTAAAGCTGTGAACCAGAGGGTCCAGTCTTCCCACATGGAGATCGACCTCCAAAAAACAGTTTTAAAACAATTCCACTCTATACTTGCGTCGCCACAACTTTTCGTAGCCTTCTCTCTCTAGAGCTTCTCACTTGCAAATAGCCCCTAGAAAAATCTCCTCTTCCATCCCCTTTTTACTCTCCTCCTATTCCTGCCTCCCTCTCCATTCTCTGCCACAGATTTTTTTTTTTTTTTTTGAGACAGAGTCTCACTCTGTTGCCTGCCACAGATTTTTACTGTGAAGAATAGCTTTGGGGAAACAGACTGGTAGGTGGGTGGTACATTTGGCTGCCAATTACAGATTCTCTTTGGCAGAAGAAAAGTCTGAACACTCTCAAGTTGATAATTTTGATCCTATCACACATCTTTAATTAATTAAGTGCTAACTGAATAGCAGAAAAAGTAAGTGCTGCAGAAATTCTGAGCAGTATCAATGTAACCTAAAATGCTTAGTGACTTGTACTTATTTCTACTTTAATCAAATTATTCCGAGCTAGAAACACTTTGTGCTCCCATTACACACACAAAAAATATAGTCACTTTATTTCTGCCTGTCTAAGTGCTTGAATAGCAAATAATTCTTTATTTCTTATGCTGGACTATAAACATAAAAATACCAAATCTTCTTAATAGCAGATAGCAAAAAAAAAAATATTTTCATTTATCTCTCAATATG
This sequence comes from Lepilemur ruficaudatus, assembly GCA_963574885.1. Classification (NCBI taxonomy): domain Eukaryota; kingdom Metazoa; phylum Chordata; class Mammalia; order Primates; family Lepilemuridae; genus Lepilemur; species Lepilemur ruficaudatus. The sequence continues at coordinate 11,424 of CAUYRT010028451.1, forward strand.
ATGACTCAATGAAAAATATATTTGTATAACTTTGTGTCATACATTATTTTATTTACTGCTCACAGAAGGTAACCGGAGTCACTCTTATATACAGACAAAAGAAATTAAGGTCCTGAGAAACTGGGTTAAAGTCACTGGACTAGACGAGTGACAGCTGGAATAGCAACCGAGGTTTTCTAAGCGAAATTTTCAGCTCTGTGAACCCAGAGAACTTTACAGATGTGGCTTTCTATATGCCATTTGCCTAATCTTAATTCACACACTAGAAAAACATTCATTAAGTACTGACCACATGAGATTAGCAACAACAGAGGATTTTAGTGGATGCTCTTTTTATAAAGGGGGGCAGATAGCTAACCAGGAAACTGACCTTAGGTCATTAATTCACTGTCATCTTTAATCATCCTTTTGGCTTCTGTCTCAATGACACCAACGGCCTTTAAAAATATAAATTTTTCTATCAAGAATAGGAAAATGAGACTTTGCAGCCTCCCTAAAGCTTTTCAAAAGAATTTCTGGGAGAAACAGAAAAATGGGCAGTATACACACTGGCTACTTTTGTGAGGATCTCACAGACAACCCTCCTGGCTCCAACAGCCAGACGCAGCCCAGACCTACTAATGTCTTTTATTCAACACTTAGAAAAGCTTGGGTAGTTTTAATAGAGAACAAAACATGGTGCATTCAAAAGCTTACTTCAGGGAATACAGAATGGAGAACAGGCTGCTTTAAATATTTAGAGCTGAGCGGGGACACAAAACCCACAACAAGAAGTTTGTCAGATGCATCATCATTTGTCTGTGGTGAGAAGCAGCCAACTGAGAAGAGGAAGTAATTTTCAATTAGCCGGCCACACAATACATGCCTGGGCCTTCTTAGCAGTCATCACTCAGAGATAAATACTATAATATTTGCCTTAATGAGCAAGATGTCTTTAGAGTCTATTTGGAACCAAAGTCACTGTATAATAACACAACCACATCCTGTGGGTAAAAGTGCACCTCACCCACCTGGGCACTTGGCTGGTGAGATCCAGGACCCATGGGGTCTGGGCACAAAAGAGCAAGGGCTTCAGTAGCTTACTGGCAGGAAAAGATGGTGGGGTAGAGGAGAGAAAGGATAGGGGCAGGCAGAGTTGGAGAGAGAGCAAATACATTGACCCCAAGGACGCCTCATTCCCCAGGTAGCATCAATAATGGATTAACAGAGGCAGAGGAGTTACCCTGAGTTAGAAAGCCAGTTCCAAATATATCAAATGTCAACATTATCCTTCCCCTGAGCTCCTTTGCCTCAATTCCCAGAACAAAATAAAACCTTCCAAATCATCGCCCACCTCTACTCTCTGATATCACAGGAGTGCGTCCAATCAGAACCATCTTTAAAAAGAAAATAAATATATATACACACACACACACACACATATATATATATATATATATATATAAACTCCTTGTAGGGTTGCCAGGCCAAAATGATGGTAAATGTGGCCTGTTACACCTCTGCAAATTTTCCACGGTGCCTCAAATTGAGCCAAATACTGTTGATGGGCAGAGCAAGGCATTGGTTACTTTCCTCCTCTTCCCTTCTAATCTCATCTCTGATTTCTGCTTCGGGAACAGAGCGCGGCACCCTAAAAGAAGTGACTCTGGTGAAGACTAGTAAGAACTTAAATACTTAAGAGAAAAAAATGTTCCTCTTTATACGGCAACATTACAGAGTTAACTTCATTCCTCTCATTCCAGAACCTCAAAATAAAGTTCTGTATTTTATCTGGCCAGTTTAGAACTGTTAAAAGGGCAAGACAGCAAAAGAAAGCAGGGTGAGGAGGCCAGAGCAGTCCCCTGCCCCATGTCCTTCTACCAAGTCCCATAGCCCAGAGGATGCTACTTTCCCTTCTTAGCCATCGCATGTATTTGAGACGTCTCTGAACAGCATGCTTCTACTGCAATTCCCGGTTATGCCTCATTTGTAGATTCTATCTGTTGAATTATCACTATGCAAAAGGAAAAGCTTACCTTAAACCTATACTACCTGAACATGTGCACACACACACTCTTTCCTTACCTTTCTAATACTTTTATCACATTTCAGTTAAATTAATATTCAATATTGACAGTATTAAGACCATGGGAATGTTATTTACAGCTGAGACATAGAGTGCACCATGATCACATTTCATTTCTCCCAGAAATTTACATATTTTCTGGAAAGAATCATTGCTGTGTTTTTGTTTTGTTTTTTTTTAATGTATCTATCACACAATTTTTCCCCAAGTGCTCCAACACAAGGTGATATTCCTGTTAACGACATACACATCAGGTAATCTGTCCGTTCCCTCCCACACACGCATGTGCACACACAAACTCACACACACACACCCTGGGAGCCCGCCCTCCTGGATGCCCACTTCCTGCCCCGTCCTAGGCGGCTCCTCTCTTGCCCACCACCTTAATTACACGCTGGGATTTCCCCAAATCAACATTCCGGGAATCCCCTTCACCTCTCTTGTAGTAGAATCCACTTTCCTGGATCAGCTGTCTTTCTGGTCTCCTTTGTGTCTCCCTCTTTATGATGAGGAATAGCTTTCAGTAGCTTCCTAATAAAAGCTGCACAGAAAATAAAAGTTTAAGACATCACGTGTTTAAAATTACCTTTACTTGGCCCTCATACTTAATTGATCTTTTGGCCGGCTATAGAATTACGGACTAGAAATTATTTTTTCTCAAAATTTTAAAGTTATCACCACGTCTTCTGGTTTCCATTACTGTTGAAGAAGTAATAGTTTTTATTCTTGTGTTCTTTTCTTTTAAATTACTTTTCTTATTTTTGAAAATTTGTTGAATGTTTCCCTTCATCCACAGTGTTATGAGACCATTATTTGCCCTTATTTGTGTCTTTTTAAACTTATCAGGCTGGGTGTCACGTGGCCCTTTCAATGTGGAAACATGGTTCATATTTTGTCCTTCAGTTTTAATCTGTTTTCTTGAAACTTTTTCTTTAATAATTTCCTCCTTTCTATTTCCTCTTCTTTCTTTTTGGAAAGCCTACACTTTCAGTGTCCGGGACCCTAGACTGGTATTCTAAACATCTTATCTTTTCTCTTTTATTTTCCTATCTTTTGTTCTATTTCCCAGGAAATTTCCTTGAGTTAATCTCCTAAATGTGCCACTGAATTGTGAAGAATTTGCCCACCATATTTTAAATTTCTTTTATCAGAAGATGCTGCATAAAATGCATTGAAAATTGTACCTAGGAGCTACAGCCAAAAGTGGTTGCCAAGTGTTTGCTTTCAACTGAGAAAGTAAATTATAAAGTTGTGTTCTAAAATGTAAAGAACGTTTCCAGTAGTAATTGATTAATCTGTCATGATCAGAGATGTTTTCCTGCAATAATTGACTTTTCTAGAAAACTAACTTAAAAAGTCAACATAAAAAATAGGACACATATGTTGATCTAAAATTCATTTATTGAAAAGAACAGCCATTTCTGTATGAAATGTATTATGCTAGGTATCATTAAGACTGTAGAAATTGCCATGAACTTATTCATGTAAAGCACTGATATTAGGTGCCTTAGTAAATACAGAAATTAATACGAGGAGCTAAGAGTTCAAACTGATATAAGGGAACTATGTTATTTTTTATTCTTGCTTAAATATGAATCTACTGTGCCCACCATTTCTCTAAATTTCCCTTCGTTACAGGAACACTCATATTTTTTAGTACATTCTAGCAGCCAGCCAGTCTGTAAACAAACCTTTGTGGGCCAGAAATGCACTGGACTGTGAAAACATAAAGTTGTGTACAAAATGATGACTGCTTCCAGGGCTCTCATGTTCTTTAAAGAGTAACAGCCTAGTGTAAAAAGGAGAGGAAATGTGCATATAGTTGCACACAAATCCCCTCTGTTTAATGTGGACATGTGGACCGGGGAGACTTAAGACAGAGGAAGCTTCATTTTAGCTAACCCAAGGTCAAATTCTATTTCAAAGTTTCTGTCGTTTTGTTTATTTTTGCAGCCAGAAGAAGAGGTAGGTGGTGCTGCTGTTCAGAAAGGCACTGTAATGGAACACCCCTTTCTAGGCACAGAAAGCTTCCCAGGGATAAACTTGAGAATAGAAAGATGGGAAGACAAATGATTGCAATTATATCGCCTTTAGGAAAACGGTTCTCATCCTCCACCTGGAATGAGTTTGAACTGCCTGCGAGTGTTTGCACGTGTCCTTAGGGGAGGTGTGTGCGTTTGCATCCAAGTATGGATTTGTGCCCATGAGTTGCCCTCAGGCAGCTGGCAGGCCACAGGAAGAGAAGCTCCTATCTTCACCTCACTCTAGTAAAGACCTTAAAGCAGACTTAGTCAGCCAAGACCTTTGCCCCACTCATACGACCATATTTGGGATGACAAGTCACTTTGCCCCGTGGATGGCCTGGGTAAGAGAAGCTCTAAAACACAGACGCTTGGACAAAGCCAACATCTAGGAGCAGGAAATGGTGCTTTCCTTACAGGTGGTGGAATTTATACTGCAAAGGGCTGAAAAAAGGACTTTCTCCGGGGGACAGAAGAAGTAAGGCAACAAATGGGGTGCACCCCCATGAAGGGGTCTCTGTGAAGAAGTTAACTTTTTCCTTTTCCCCTTGGATGATGGACGTAGTGACAGTCAATACCCAGCTTCAGTATTATGTTCTCGTTATGTCAAATGTTTAGTAAAACCTGTTACATTTTAGCTTTATGTTGGTGGTGCTGTGAGAAATACAAGGACAGGACAATAAAGTGAGGAGTGACTTACCATTAGGGCCAGCATCCAGGTAACAGCAAAGTATTGAGGAAGAAAAGTGATCAAAGAGGTCTAAGGTGAAGCAGAAAGTGGCCGTAAGAGAATGAGCACAAGAAAGCAGCTGGGAAAGTTTCCCTGGAGTTGTTAGCACCTGAGCTGGGTTTTGAAGGATAAATACGAGTTAACTGGAAGAAGGTGGGACAGATGGTTTCTATCATTCCAGGCAACAAACACAGGTATTAGTACATTAATCATCTCTCCGTCATGAGTCACAGTCTCTCTCAGTGACTCGAGAATAAATATGTCCTGAAGTCCATAGGACGTAACCATTAATACCACCGGTGCCCATGATAACTTAACTCTCCCATGATAACTGTGCCAAACCATGACTGAACCTCTGTTTGCACACACTCATAACTCCACCCCACATGAGGGCACTGAAATTGGGGGCAAATGACCCAGAATATTCTCTCATTAATTTTTTAGATCATCAGAAATTAAATGCAAGCTTGTTAAATCTCATTGTAGTGTTGCATAAGAACTATATAAGCATAGGGAATTGACAATAATTTTGACGTTTTTATGCAGTCAAGTTAAGTCTAAAATAAAAACAACTTAAGTGTCCTGGAAGTCTCAAGAATGTTTTACTTTAAAAATGGCCTGTATGCTTCTGAATTTGAAAAACACCAGACAGGCTGCTTTGAATATTGGAAAGTGATCTTTGCATTGTTCAAGAACTAAAGACATCCCCAGAAGGCATGAGCCTCCCTCTCACCACTCAGCTCCTCCCACTCCACATCGTCTGGATCATCTTTTCTTCTTCTGTCTCAACTTACACTCCACGATTGTTAGCTCTGTGTGCTTCCACACAGAAAACGAAGAAAATGAATAACAAAGGGGGAAAGGTGGAGGAGGAGGAGGAGGAAGAGCTGAAGGCTCTGCCTTGGCCCAAGAGACTTCTGCAGTTTGTAATGTTGGAGGCTAAATGCTCAGAATAAGATAGTCATCGCCATTGTGACAAGTCCCCAGAGTACAAAACGTAATGTTTTGGTGATTTATACATTATTACATCACTGCCTTTAAAAAAAAAATTAGAAGAACATCATTAATTCAAACTAGGATCATTATCTCGTACCATGATAGGCAGACAAATACTGGGAAGAGAATTAGTTTTAGAGTTGGGTGATACGAATTCAAGTCCAGGCTCTGCCATGTACCAGCTATGTGTTCTGGGTAAGCCACAACCTTTCTAAACCTTGGTTTCCTCATCTATAAGATGGGTTAATAACCTTGGCCACATGTTTTCAAGGATGCTTAAGAGAGTTACAGGAAACAATAAATGCAAAAAGTGCTTGGCAGGTTGTAAAGTGCTCAGCACATTTGCATATATAGGTAACAAAACGCAGGGCTAGGAAGGTGGCCAGGGCATCAAGCTCATCAGTGCCCTCTGGCCTGATTCTCACCCTCTTGCTGTCCCCTGGACCACTGGCCAGGCAAGGCTGGGCTGGTGCCACCGACTCCTCCATAAAACTCATCTATGGGTCTCGGTGAACTGGGATGACTCAGGAACAGCTGACGCATTTTCAAATGCACATCCATCCACAAACGCAATCTGAACTGGCCACCTAATTCTTTTGTTTACTTTCAGTTTGGAGCAAGCTAGGCATGGCAATTACGAAATTTTAAAAGATTCATTGGCACCATTAGAATGAAATTCATCTTCAGAACAAAGACTTGCTCGCTTTTGCATACAAATAAAACCCACACAAAAGCCTGGGATAACTTCCATTTTCCTCCTTGGCAGGGTTTCTGTCCTCTAGAAATAAAAGTGATTCTAAGAGGCAGCACCTTGCAACTTTGTTCTTCTTCCTTAGAAACAGACTGAGGTGCGGTGCGCACCATTTGGAGGATGGACAGGCTTGAAGCTCTGACTGGGGTGAGGCAAAGGCAATATACGTAACCTAAACATTTGTACCCCTGTAATATACTGAAATAAAAAAAAAAAAGAAATAGACTGAGTACTGCAGAGAGATTATCTGGGGAAATGCTCTACTGAGAATTAGCAGTGCTTCTCAAAATAACAAAGACCATTTATTCAATGTTTACTACATGCTAAGCGCTTTTTCTGTGTTACATCATTAAATCTTTACAATAATTCTATAATAAAAGTATTGCTATCCCTGCTTTATTTTTTTTAAAAAAAACTGAGATATGAAGAGGTAAATTCATTTATCCACAGAAATGCAGCAGAGGAACAGAATTCAGACTCTGGTGTGATGCTAAGGTCCCCAAACACAAACAGAGCCTTCTCTTGAAAAGAAGGGCGGGAAGTACCTGACACTTCCCACCCAGGTGCGCCGGGTCATGAGTTCTAAGTGGGGAAGGAGGGGAGTCTGGGTTTTCTGTGAGGCTTCCTGCACAGGCCAAGCTTGTGAGAGCTGGCAGATGAGGCTTCTTTCAAAATGACGTCCATGGGTAGGAAAACACCACAGAGCTTGAGAGGGAATGACTGAAAGAAGCTCCAATTTTTAGAACAGAGATGAGGCGCCCTCACAGACAGAAGAGCACCTGCTATTTTTACCCCTAAGCATGGGCAGAGCCAGGCCTCAGCACAGTGGCAGAGTCGGCAGAGTTGCTCTTCCTCCGCTGGGTGCTCAGTGTGCTTAGTAAAAAGAGCTCTGGACTTGGGGACAGACAGGCTCAAACTCCAGCTCCACCATTTATTAACCTTGTGACCTTGGGAAAGGCTTCTCTCTGCTCATTGACAGAGTTACTGGGGTGATTAAATGAACTATGAGCCTCACCACGGTGTTCAGCTCACACAGGAGTTCAAGCAAGGAGGCCCTGTGGAGAGGCACCCGGCACTGCCAGGAGGGACACCTTGATTGGACCCACCCTGCCTCTGAGTTGACCCCAGCAAGCTGGCAGCAGAGTGTACAACACAAATTTGGGGACACTGACTGGTTAAAACATTCCCCAAACATCCATTAATTCATTCTACCTCCACAGGATGAAGGGTTTAATATTTTGGTGAGATATCACTGAAGCCCAAAGCCAAGCTCTGGCAAAATAACTCAGAATGGCCAATAAAAAACAGCTAATCTGTGTCTTTCTATAAAGCATAAAGTAGAAAAGATAAAACTGTTAGGGGACACCTAAGTCACGGTGACTAAAGACGCTCTGATTCATTTGTCAACTTTACAATCTTTTAGAAATGAGAGCATTGCAATGTTGAGCAAGTCGTTCGGGAGAGAGAACTGATTCCTCCTCTTAAACGTTTCATGGCTCTTACTAGTCGGTAGGGCTGAAAATGCCCCATAAAGAGAGGGGTAGCGTAGTTCAAGGTATTTGAATATACAATACAAATAACCAGTGATTTGAGAAAGGACAGGAAATCCCTCACACAATTGAGATGAGACTTTAAAGTAAGGGAATTATTCCCAGGGACATCTTTCATGGACTCATTTCGAACACCGGACACCAGCTGTCTGGGCAGGTTTCCCCTGCAGGAAGGTACGGCTCCTTGCCGTCTCAGTCAGGATGTGGCTGATGACTGCCTGTGCTCCTCCACCCTCTTTTCTCAGGGCTGAGGTCCCCCACCCGACACTCCAGTGCCTGGCCAGCCAGACCCCTTCTCCAAGACACGCTAGACCCCAGGGGAAGGGACCTGGGCAGCTATGGTCACTCCCTGCTGATCCAGCCCTAACTTCATGTCCCACATCAGGAGATGAGAAATCTAATTTGCTTTGCTGTTGTTGTTTTTCTGTTTGTTTGTTTCAACTTTCTATTTGACATAATTTTAAACTGACAAAAAAAAATTGCAAAATTATATAAAATTGTACCCTTTTTCCCAGCTTGCCTTAATGCTACCACCTTACATAACCGTATTAAAATTATAAACCCATGAAATCAACAATACTATTAATTAAACTACAGACCAATATTTTGCAATGGCAATCAATGTTGCAATGAAGAAATGGTGCACATGCATTTTCCTACTGTTGAGGTATGCCTTTAGGGTACATTTCTGGAAGTGAATTTGCTGGAACAAAAGGGAAGTGCACGGATAGTCTGTGAGGTCTTCCATGCCCACTAGCAATTGTGTGAGTACCTGTTTCCCCATCAACTTGCTAACAGGATATGTTGTTAGGTTTTTAATCGTTGTTAATCTGATAGGTAAGAAATGTATCTTGTGATGTTTTAATTTCCATTTCTCTCATTATGAGTGATTTTGAACATTTTTCATATCTTTGAGGGCCATCTGCTTTGCTTCAATTGCTATCCCAAGGAAAGGCATAGAAGGGTAATTTGGTCAAAGTATCCAGCCATCCAGCAGGGTGTGGGCAGACAGTAAAGGTCGCAGATTCTCTGGTCCAAAGGCTGCAGATATAGGTAGCCACTGTCACTCTGCGGGCTCTCTGTTTCAGTGCTCTGGGAATGTCCCACTCTACTGACTGATACCAGGGGCTGTCCGCTCCCCATGAAACTGATGCTGAAGAAACAACACAAGCCTGGAGTCAGATGAACCTGGTACTACTTGTTTTGGGCCAAATTACTCCTCCTCCCTGAGTCTCAGTTTCCTTATTTTTCAAATGGACATAGTTGAGAATCTATTTATTTGACAGGACTGTCACAATGATTATTGAGTCAATAGACATAGGGCTTCTCCCCAGTGACTGACAAGCAAGAGATTCTTCATAAATATTGGTTCTCCTGAGTCCCCTTCCCCTCTCACAGAGCCATGGAATAGCCCTTCTTTAACTGTACTGCCCTTCACCTGCAAACACCCACCCCTGAGAGGGAGGAGTACCCACTGAAGAGGCTTGAACCCACACATTTCTTCTTTGACCATGGAGCAGGTAAACAAGACAGCTCTTAGAGACCAGAATTTAGGCACTGTGTCATCTGGATCACAAAAATAATCGGGGTGAGCAGGGGATAAGGTTGCCAAATTCAACAAATAAAAATACAGGAAGCTCAGTTAAATCTGAATTTTAGACCTGATGTTAAGAAAAAAAAAAAAAAACAGGTAGGATGATGTCCTAAATTTAGGAACCTTATAATATTATTTTAAGCACATTCTTAAATTATGATTATTTGGTGAGACTAGGTTGGACAGATACTATACAGGACACTTAAATTTGAATTTCAGATTAATAAGAATTTGTTTGGTATAAGTATGTACCACATATTACATGGGATATACTTAACACTAAAAGATTTTTGGTTACTTAAAGTTCAAGTTTAACTAGGAATTCTGTATTTTGCCTGGCAACCCCAGTAGGGAACTTTATTATCTCTGAAAATTACTTGCCTACTCCCCTGCATATAAGGTGAATATCTCATTGTCCACTCCATGCAGACCACTGGACTAGCTGATGTCCAAGGATACAGGAGAAGTAAATTATGTAGGCAGTCAAGCCAAATAAAAATAACTTCCTAAGGATAAAATGCTCTATTATAAAAGGTTATATTAGGACAATTTTAGTTGCAAATGACAGAAACCCAACTCAAGCTAGCATACACAAAAGATGGAATGTATTGCCCCTTATAGCTGAAAGTGTAGGGAATAGAGCTGACTTAGGTGTGTCAAGATGAATGGGTTCCATGATGTCATTAAGAAAATCTGTTTTCTCCATCTCTTGGCTTTGCTGTTCTTTATATTGTCTTCATTCTCAGGCAAGCTTTCCCCATGTGTTGGCAACCAGCAGTTTGAGCTTACATTATCCTTACAACTAATGATCCTAGGAAGAAAAGGAACTCTGCCTCTACTGTTTGTTTCTGCAAAAGGCTCAGGAAGAACTTTGCCTTAGTCCATTTTTTGTTGCTATGACAGAATACCACAGACGGGGCTATTTTTAAGAAATGAAATCTATATTTTACAGTTCTGGAGGCTGGAGTGTCCAAGGTAGAGGGGTCACATCTGTTGAGGGTCTTCTTACTGCATCATAACATGGTGGAAGGCTTCACATGGCCAGAGGGCAAGAGTGCATCTCTCTTCCTATTCTTATAAAGCCACCAGTCCCATCATGAGGGTCCCACTTTGATGACCTTATCTAACCCTAATTAACTTCCCAAAGGCTCCACCTCCAAATGCCATCAACATATAAATTTGGGGATTAAGTTTCCAACACATGAAATATGGGAGACACATTCAAATCACAGCAGACTCTTAATGGCCTCAATCACTGCACACTCCTGTGACTAAAAAGAGGATGTTTGATCCCCAGCAGAGAGCCTATGAATAGGTGTCCCAAAAGAAAGATGAAAAATACATGGTCTTTGCTACCAAAAGAATTGGGAAAAAGAAAACACGCATAGACAACCAAAAAATACAATGACTATATTGCTCAATAAAATTTGTTATTCAGTCCAATCTCCAATAACAAAAGAGATTCTTACTTTACTGATTCAAGAATAGCAGAAGGAAGAAATCAAAGCAGGGTTATGATGGATGATTAATGAAGGGCCTATGACTGTCTAAATAAAGCAGTTAGTACTCACATGAGGTCAGGGAATAATGCAGTAATGAAAGTAAAGTTTACCACCCTCTATCAGTCTACCTGATATAAGGATAAAATTCACACAGGAACAATCTCCCTAAATTATTGGTCATTAATAGAAAACAAAGTAATCGCAAGTTTCCACCAAGGCTACTAACTGTAACTAAAAACACATTACTGTCAAATAGAAGGAGGGGATTGAAGTCAGATCTAAAACACCAAATGAGAAAGCATTTATATGCCCTCCTAAACTCTTTCATAAGATGGCCTGACTCCCACAAATGCAAAGCTTTATAGACGCCAGCTTTCTAAAGCTGCCTTTTCCTAATCTAATAGTCCTATCCTAGGGAGATTTTTCTGAATGGAAAAATTCAATAATTATTAAATGTTACAAGCTTGAAATTACTTGCTTTAATGGAAACAACATTTCCTGTGACCAGTCAGCCCTGAAATCAAAGAAATAGCTCAAAATGACGGCTAGATGTGGAAGCCAGGAAACTAGGGAAGGGAATCTCTTACATCTCAAAGGACATATCAATTGGAATTCATGACAAAATCCAGACAAGTGAATACTAAAATGTGATCCACAGATGCCTTTTTCAAAAGAGCAGAGAAAATGGCTTGTGACTCTTTTGAAGGAAGCATTGTACAGAGAGAACGTGTGGTACAGAAGGCAGCAGGTAAGTGCACAGCAAAACAAGGAGACTCCCGGGTTCATCCCTGGTCTGCAGCCTAAATCCTTCTCCTAAGCCTTCCATGGCTTCTCAGCCGATGAGAACAGCATTTGGTATATGTGACCTCAATTACCAGGCCAAGAGTAAGGAAATGTTTCTCAAGCTTACTGCTAATAAAGATATAACATAGGAAGTATTATATTTTATAATTACACTTTGTAATTAGAAATATTAATGTGTGTAGACTGGAAAAACTGGGTGAAATCACATTTCACATTATCTGAGCAAAGTATTACTCAAGGAAATCTTTTTCCCCTTTAAAGCTTGAATTCCTATACAAAGAACAAAATTGCCTTCCTTTTATTTACGGTTTTTTAAAGATTTCACTTTTCCTGGGCACTAGAGAAAGATGACATTTTAGATATAAAATCACAAACTACTCTTACTCTAAATCTAAGAGTGAAAACAGGAAACAAAACAGCAAAACTCAAACTAAGGAAATGTTGACCAAAGACAGGTGACTACAGAATCAACATTTAATTTTAACAAATCACATGGCCCAGCCTCCTCATGGAGTCATAGTCAAAGGAAACATAAATTGGTCCTTAGTACCCTTAAAGAAAAATGAAGGTCTCTAAGAGGGGAGATGAGTAGAGGGGTCTTTATACATCTCAGCATCCCAAAAACTTCCTGGATATCTCTCCAGAAATTGTTTCCTCCCTCCCTCTCCTGCACACAGATCCCACACCACCACACCCCCCTCTCTGAGTCCCTTCCTCCTTCACGTGCATGTGACAAGCCACCCTGGCGCCTTGTCCACGCACATTCCTGAGCCTGCTGTTCCCAACATTTGGTCATGTTTCTCCAATCCAGGAAAGCTAAAGGAGCCAGAAGTTTCATACTTCCCCGGTCTACCTTGACACTCCCACCGGGGAGCCACTGGGCTCTCCTTTGCACATTAGCTCTTCTCTTTGCTCGTTTTTCCTCACGAGAGACTCAGGTAGCATTTCCCCTCATTACGCACGCATGCTCCTGCGCGATCCCCCCAGAAGCGAACAATGGAGAAAAAGCAGAAGAACAAAACTCCTGTTAAAAAAAATTTGCAGACTCCCCTAAAAAAAAAAAAAATTGTAGGGAATTGAAGGAGAAAAGTTAAACAGTCCAGACGTAAGTATACGTAGAATGGAAACTCCTCTGCCACCTCTGGATGGAAGGTGGCTCATCAGAGAGCAGGGAAATCTGCCACGTTGTGGTATATCCATACAATGGACTATTACTGAGCCCTAAAAGAGAAGGGACTCCTGACACGTGCTACAACACATGCATAAACCCTGAAGACATGCTGATGAGTAAATGAAGCCGATGAGAAAAGGATAATTGTCGTGTTATTCCATTCATATGAGATCCTTAGAGTACTCAAAATCAGAGTGAGAGAGGATAGAATGATAGTTTTCAGGGGTTGGGTGAAGAGAGAGTGGGGAGTTGTTTAATGGTGTAGAATTTCAGTTGCATAAGATAAAAAGAATTCTGGAGATTGGTTGTACAATAATGTGAATACAGTAAGTCCTCACTTAACATCACTGATGGGTTCTTGGAAACCATGATTTTTTAAGCATAGCAAAGTACAGCAGGTACTCAAATAATGTTGTTTCCTTCAGCATTATAACAGTGATGAAAAAAGAAATTATTTTCATTAAACATCATTTTGCTTAAAGTCACAGTTTCCAAGAACCTATGGACCATGTGAAATGAGGATTTACTCAACACTACTGAACTTAAAACTCTTAAAAATGGTTAGGATAGTATTAATAAATTTTTATGTTATCTATATTTTGCCACAATTAATTTTTTTAATTTTAATTTTAAAAAACCAACATGTTGGGAAGGCGTAAAGAACATGACAATATAAACAATGTGTACTGAGCAGGGAGAGGGTGGAAATAGATTATGAGGCTAATGTAAAATATCAGGGAGATTTGATCTTTGTGCATTATACGGATGTCTCAAAATATCACATGTGCTCCAGAAATATGTATGTTATGTGTCAATAAAAAAATTAAAAAGTAAAAAAGTTCAGGGGAATCATAGCAGAGGCATAGCCCCCAAGGTGCAGAGGGAAAGACTGCACACAGAGTTCCTCCCAACTCCCCCGCCCAGCAAGCACAGGAGAATCCAGTTTGGACACTGAGGTTCTGATGGGGCAGGTATAGTCACACTGCACGCTCCAACCCAAGTGCTGGCCCAGGTGAGCAGAGTAACCACAGAAAATCAACGTGGCTCCTACATGTAAATTGTGGCCCTGCTGAGCAAGGAATGGCCATAACTCAAGTCTCAGAACTTGCAAGACCCTCAGCCACTCAGACAAAGGCCTACCAGCTGAGTTCCTTAACTCGCTTAGCATCACCGGGGGCGCAGTCTAACCACTCATGGGACCAGAAAGTGGCCCTTTCCCATGGCCAATTGCAGAAATTTATTTCTCACAGTTCTAGAGGCTGGAAGTCTAAGAGCAAGGTGTGGCAGATTTTGTGCCTGGTGAGAGCCGTCTTCCTGGTTTGCAGATAGCCACCTTCTTGCTGTGTCCTGTGGCAAAAGAAGAAAGAGTAAGCCTTCTGATGTTCCTCTTCTTATAAAGGCACTAATCCCATCACCAGGATCCCACTCTCATGACCTTCCACAACCTTAATCACCTCCCAAAGGTCTCATCTCCAAATACTATCTCATTGAAGCTCAGGGCTCCAACCCAGGAATTTTGGTGGGACTCAAACATTCAGTCTATGAAAGTGCTTGATAAATTTCATATACAAAGTGGCAAAAATTGTCTGTGTCATCAACAAAAGATCTGATTATTTTGAACAGACAAGAATCATTGTAGCATTTTTGAGTCTTTAAAATGCTTCTACATTTTGATTTTTAAAAAGATGAAAAAAATATTTATGAAGAACTACATAATTAACATGAGCCCAGCAGGAGGCAGTCAGCAGGTATATCCTGGAGAGGAGACCTCAACGTACGGCAGCCTGTCTTTGTCCTCTCACGGCTTGGTGTTCTGCTCTTCCTTGGATTTGTGAGTGTCCCTAGTGCTTTCTAACGAATCCCCCTTTTTTGCTTAAGTTAGTTAGAAGCAGTATTTTTGTGTGCAACCAAAAAGATATTAATGGACACAGGGAGTTTCTTATTCAACTCCATTAAGGCTATTAAAGCTAAGGAAGTGAGCAAACCTAGAAAAAAGAAACGAGAAAGGAAAGAGCTCTTTGTCCTAAGAGTTAAGAATATCAAGTTCAGATTCTTGCTCTTCCTTGAAAAGTTATATGATATCCTTTTGTGAGTGTCAATTTCCTTATCTGTAAAATGCTAAATGATCTCCAAGAAGCCTTCGAATTCTGACAGCCTGTGATTTTTTGAGAGCTCACAATGAGCCTGTGTATGTATTTGTTTGAAGTTGCCCTACTGACCGCCCCACCCAGAGCCTGCAACACTGACTGAGCTTAGTGTCAAGATCCCACCAGGAACACAGGGCAGTGAGACAGTCCAGACGCTTTCACTTATTTGTAAACCAGAATGTCTACCTTACCTTGAGGCATGCCTCTGCCACTTGATTCATGTAATAAAGACACAAATCTAACTGCAAAGACCTTGAAGAACAATGCAGAACTTTAGAAGGCTTTTGAAGGAACTTAAGAGAAATTACTCCCATCGGACACAAGGCAAGATTTCTCTAAAATATTTTTAGCATATCCCTCTTCCCCTAAACTTGATAACACAGGGCAGCTGTTTCACATCTCACTCTCATGCAGTGGCCTCCTTGCCAAATGGTCTCGGATTCTCTTACCTCGCCCATGCACCCACACCAGGTCCTCTAAATCCTTCCATGTGACAACGATTTTCCCCAGCATGCCCTACGTCCACTGGTCTACTATTTGCTGTTTTGCTTTTCTTGCAAAGTGCGGCTTCTTAGGACATTGGCAAATAGATTGCACATTCATTCAGCAAACATTGACTGAGCACTTACTGTACCCATATAACTGGGAGAAGAAGGGAGCCACAGAGAAAATGCAAGATGTGTTTCACGTTCAGATTCCAGCTCCATTCCACATTTCAGTTCTAAAGTTTAATGAGGAAAAATACATACATACATACATACATGCATATACTACTCCAGTTGGCAGTTACAAGTGGCCTCATTTAACCCAGGCTGCATGTGACACCAGTGGGCCGCTGGTGTCACAGCTTCAGCACAGACAGAACAGCTGTGTCATGGGGAGGTCTGCCAAGGCCAAAGAGGGAACGGAGCACCACCACTGCCCATGCTGGTGCTGTCCAGATGCCTCCTTGGCTGCCTGGATGGAGGCAGCTGATTCCCTCTGTACAGGGTTTGGGGGATTAGCGGGGTACTGATAGGTAACCTCAGCCTCCGGACTCATGCAGTCCAACTGGCTCATGCTTCTAAACCAATGGAGGAACAACTAGAGGAATGGCCCCACGTGTCAGCAAAGATGCTTCCTCAGGAGGATTCAAGTTAAATTATTTGAGTCCCTTTTGCTGAGGAAGGAACAGGGTGCACATAATAGAACCTCAAGTGTAAACAGTCAGATTACTCCCCTCAGAGAGGCAAACTGAGTTATTTCAAGCCAAATTTATAGATATTTTGTAAAGTGACCTATAGTTTTCTGGTCTTGGCAGCTCTACCTATAAGCTGCCATCATCTCATGCCTCCTAAGCAGCATCTACACATCCACATGCTCTCCTCTGCTTAAAACCCTTAAATAACTGCCCACATATTCATAGAATAAAGACTAGAGCTCCTCTCCTGATGTTCCAGGCCCTGCACGGTCTGCCCGGCCACCTCCAAGCCTCCCTTAGGCCCCACTGTTTCCTGGAGCAGCCACTGTGGCCTTTCTCAGATCCTTCAATGTTCTAGCTCCCTCCCCAGGGCCTTTGCACATGCCATTCAGCCTGCTGAGAACACATCCATTCTCTATGCTTCAATTAGTTCACTCATTTTCTTCCTTTAGTCTCAATTTGAATCTCACTTTCCATGGAAAGAATTCTTATTGCCTGTCCTTATCCCAACACTGATGATAAATAAAATGTTCCATTTACTTCTACAGTTCTTAGAGTCAGTCTTTCCCACTGCATTAGATATTCACAAGAGCAAAAGCTGGGACTTTGTTTTGTTACTTACTTTTGTTTACCCACCAACTAGCACAAGACATGAGGAATATAAGAAGGAAGGAAGATCCCGACTTGGCAAGTGACCTTGGGGCCTCTGACTGGAGTGGCAGGGCTGACGTACTGCCACCCCCCAAAACAGTACAGCAGGATTGTCTCAGGAAGATGATGAGTTCAGTTTGGGACTTGTCGTGAGACATTCCAGTGGTGGCATTTCATAGGATATTTTTTTGACTATCTAAGCTCAGGGGAATGAGCAAGGACTGCAATACAAAGTCAGCCGCAGATGTACAGCATGTGCAACTGCACAGGAAGAATGTGCAGGGAAGGAAGAGCCATGGGCCAGAGGCAAGCTCACAAAGAGCCCACATTACCCTTTAAGAAGACAGAGAAAGACCGCTCAGAAGCTTACAAAGATCCAGAGAGTAGGGTCAAAGACACCAAGGAATCACTTCCAGGGAGGGAAGGACCAAAGCTGTCCAAGGTGACTGAGAGGCCCAGGACTGTGTGGGTGCAGAAGTGCTCAGTGGAGTGACTTCAGTAAGGGCAGCTCCGGGACAGTGAGGCGGGTGGGGCCAGACCACTTAACCTCTCTGTGCCTGAGTCAATTCTCTATAGAATAGTGCTAAAAATTTATTCTTTACTCATGGGGTTTCTTGAGAACCAGCATAATGTGTATACTGAAATGCCTGGCACAGAAGTGCTCAAAAATTCAAGATAAGCAAGCCCTCCTGCATCTAAATATTTTATTTAATAGAAAACTGAGAACACTTTATAAACTGACTGCCCCTAAGTATGCTAACACAGTGTCCCATCAGAAGATTGACAAGCCAGTCAGTGACTTATTGAAACCAACAAATGCACATAAAGTAGCCCAATGCCTGATAACATAGAGGAGATGTAAAAGGCAGCAAGCCCAGGCTCTATACTGAAAGGTAGCCCGGTAGGTTAAACAGACACTCAAAGGAAACAACCCAGCAAAGTAGTCAATTGGTGTGGGTGTGGGGCCAACAGTTGGTACAATGTGTCCCATTCTCCCAGACAGCACCTGTCCATATGGGGATTTGGGTTCCATGCACCCAAGTTGGAGAAGCCAGGAACAAAGTGATAGAGGGGCCCTGAGCCAAAGTCCTGAGAGACCCTCTGCTGAGGTCAAGCTCAAAGGACAGTGTTAGACGCATAAGCCAGAGAGCAGGAGCAGAACTGGAAAGAGGAGTCACAGTCCAGAGCCAAGGCAGAGGCAGAAGAGGAGTTGGTCAGAAGTAAAGCAGGTGAAGTCAGATGATGGCAGAAAACCATGCTCAACTGTCCCAAGTGTGTCTTCATTAGTTTTTGTGCACAGGAGATAAAGGGTCAGGACAGGTATCAGCCGCTCACTGCACATGAGAACCACACACTTAGAATCTTGGCTCTATTCAATGTTTCTTCTGCAAACTCATTTCTGTTCTTTTTTACTATTAATTTCCTAGCATTTGTTTGTTTTAAATTTATAAGTTAACAAAGTCCTTTGAGGAAGTTAGTCAGGGCATGAATGCATACTTTATAATTATTTAGATTTTGTCATGTTAGATCTACACATCATTGTAAACTACTTTAAAAACCCTCCTAAAAGAAGCCAGAGTACAAGTAATTTAATAATATATATTTTAAAATGTACAGCTATGCATATTTTCCAATTTATTTCACACTTACCACCTTTTTCCAATCAAATTCATCCTTATCTTCTTGTTTCTCTCATCACTATTCCATACAGTCCCAATCAAAGTTGGTAGCTGGGGTTAGAATATGTTTGGGGAACTAATTTCTTTTAACTGTCTGTAAGCCACTCCAGATTTTTTTGTAATGCGGTGGAGTGTTAGTAAGTAAACAAATAAACAAATGCAGCTTGTTTCTATAGTAACAATAAGGAACATTTACTGAGCACCAGATATTTGCAAGGTACTCATTTGCAAATATTCTTCATATGTTATTTCATGTAACCCTCATGATAACTAAAGTAAGTGGGTTTTATCCTTCTCACTTTACTGATGGGGAAACTGATAAAAATTTCCCAGAGAAAGGAGATCATATGTCTCTGAAATAATAGGTAAAAATGGGAGAAATCAACATTTATTCACAGACTCTGGGTAAACTGTGGCCATATCACAACTTTCCTCATTAGAAAGCAAATCTAAGTCATTTTCTCAACTCTCCATTCTGCCTTAAGGGTATAGATACGGCAAAGATTTTGCCATTTTTCACCATGATATTGACCAAATTCTCGTTTCTACATCTCATCTACAGGTAATAAGTGTTCATATCTTGCAGGAAAAAAATCAATAAATAGTCACTAGAAGGGTCTGAGAGGTTGTCTAGCTCACATAACTACCAATTAAGCCACCATTGGAACCCAGGTCTGACCCCAAGGCCAATGCCCTGTATGCTCGACCACACAGCCTCAGCTGTGATACAAAACCTAAAATGTTCACGTTTGTTTCACTCTCCAATTTCTTCTGACTTAGAGAAATCTTACTTCAGCATGAAGGCTTCTACTCCCACCCCAGCTCAGAGTGGCTTTTCCCTCCAGGAGCCCCTTTATATTTTCAGTCCAAATTATGCAATCCCCATTGACTAGCCCTATGTGTCTCATGCCTGTTATCCCTATGCCCACATTGAAATGCTAGATCCCTGGGAACAGAGGGGCCTGTTGTGAAGAAATCCATGCTCACAAGATGAGAAGAAACACAAGAGACCCATCAGCTTCATTCATGCCTTCATTCTGATCTACTTTTTCAAGGATGTTTATAGAGCAAACAGCCTCAGAAGACAGGGACAGTATCTCCTTCCAGAGCAAACAGCAGGTTTACCTACTGTCCAGTATAATAAAAGTAATGTCTCCCTCTAGGGCAAAAGACAGGCATGCTTACTGCCTATTATAAAAGATTTGGGTTCCTCCAGCTCTGGTGTCCTCATAGAGCCCACTTTTCGTCACTCTGTGGAAACTGGGGCTTAAGGAACAAGTGTGAATGCTGACACTCTGGTTACTGCTGTTGCTGTAACTAATTAAGTGCTCTTTGTCTCTAACACAGGAATCACATGTCTTCTGCCAGCACCCATGAATCTGTGGCAGACTAACTTGTTACCATGCAAGTAGAGAAAATTTCAGACTGTTGATAGGTCTTGACAGGATCATATTCAATAATCTCCCTCTCTTCTCCCAAATACCCAGGAAAGTTCTCATCACATAGCAGGGCCTCAACAACAATAGCAATGTCATGAAATAATGGGCAACCAATTCTCAGTATTCAAATGTGAAGATTACACTATTAGTAAATGTTAAAAACTGAGCTTTTTCAGATAATCAAAATCTTTTTAATTAAATTTCTAAATAACCATTAGTCATATGACTTATATTAGTAATGAATATATAATTATCAATTAGAAATAAAATAAAATTATTTTTAAAAAATGAATATTGAGCCAGTATGTTGTAGTGGTTGAGAGCATGAATTCTGAGGTTAAACTAACCAAGTTCAATTCTTAGCTCCCCAATTACTAGCAGCATAACTTTGGACAAGTTTTATAATACCTCCTCTGTTCTTCAGTTTTCTCAATGGTAAAATGAGAATAGTAACCATACCTTATCACTTGGGGTTGTTGTAAGAATTAAATAAGTTAATCTAGATAAAGCACTTAATGTCAAGCACATGGTAATAATATTATTGTACAGTTGCCCTTCCAACTGCAGTAGCACATTCCAAAGGATCCAAACTATTTTAAACATTCTAGCTTTGTTAGATCTGCTCATGGCAGACAGTTTCCTGGGATGGATTAAAACATTTAACCATCGGAAGTGAAGGGTGCTTGTCCCAGAACAAACCTGTGCAGCTGCACTGTAGAAGTCTGATGCTCAGTGAGGAATGGAAACCCTTGCCAAAGCTTTCCTCAACCATAGTGATGATCGTCAGCACTCAAATACCTGTTTCTGAGGCAGTTGTTTGGGTCCCATGCTGTTTTTTGAATCTCTCATTGTTTGATAAGGCAATATTGGACTCATAAACATCAGCAAGTCTGTTGCTGCTCAAGGAAGCTCCTGAGGCTAAGGGGGTCTCCCGACTCATCATGCACATGACCAGGAGGGGAAGAGGGTAAAGGTCCATACTAGCGATCTGTCAGGGGTATAAGAGGCTGTACCTGGCCTCAGAGCAGCATTGCAATTTAATATTACACTGATAAGCCAACATCAGTTTATCAGGCAAAGAATGAGTGAGGAGCAAGGGACTGTAAATCAAATTATCTAGCTTATTGTCTATACTATGCAGATTCACTAAACCTATGTCAAGGCTTCAATTCAGCTTAGGTAATAAACCTTGGCAATATCAGTTAATAAAAAGAGGAAGAAAGTAACATTTATTGAACACATACTATATGTGTCCTTAGTGTGTATTATCTCAACCTTCTTCAATGGCCCTCATTAGCCCCCTTCCTACGGTTGAGAAAACGGAGACTTCCGAGAGGTTAAATAACCTGACCACGGTCACAGAACAAGTAAGTGGTGAAGCCAGATTCTGAGCCAAAGTCTGACGTCCAAGGCCAGTGCTCTTTTTCTTCTAGTCTAGGCATCACATCCCTGGATGTCCATCCCGTCAGACTGTGAGTTTCTCATAAACAGGAGCTATGTCCTTTTCACCACTCTATCAGAGCATATGCATAATAGAATGGAACACATCACAAAGTAGCCTTTAATCTATTTTTAATGAGTAAATGAAATTAGATATCAGGGGAAAACATAATAATCTAGTTCTCAACAGCAATCACCCACAATAAGAGCTCCAGGGTTCTCTCCTATTATCCTGGGAAGCTGCCACAAATAACCAAAGAACTCCACAAAGTCCTTTGTGGACAAACCACCAAGAGCCACTGGGGCTGGCTGATCAGAAAAGCAGCAGTTATACTGTCGGTTCCAGGAATATGCAAGTGAAGCATGGTTCCCTTAAAATCCTACTACATATCTCACAATATTAAGCTGAAATGACCCCAAGCTCCCAGTGTGAGTTGATAACTATTGCTTTGAAACCTATGGTGGAGTCTGACCTGGCCCATATCAGTCACCTGAGGCCATGGATTCCAACAGTCTGACTCTCTGCAGGGCTTTCATCAGGGTGGACTGAACCCTGGCTAGCTGGGGCTTGGGGTTGCCCTGAGAGGCTGCCTGGCTAGGCTCACATTGAAAATGCTCTAAAATGCAGAGACACATAGACTTGAGGGTTTGAGAAGAGACTAGAGGGAGGGACAGAGAGATGATTTGCCAGGACCCAAGGGCAGGTGGGGAACAAAAGTTAAAGCTGAGAGTCAGGAGCCATATCACACCCAGAACCATTGGAAGCAGCGGGGATCGGTGGAGAGGGCCTGGATTTATGCCATGAATCCCATGGAGGGCTTGCAGTTCATTTCTATGGGCTGCTCCACTGTCAGGCTGGCCTGGAGACAAAGGGTACAACATGAACTATTCCTACACTCATCCCCAACAAAGCCAACACCCTTGAGAGCTCGGAAAGGATTTGAAAGCCCTGGCTGATGCAGACGCAGCAGTGGGGTGAGATGGTAGCTGCATCAGTTCTGAAAGCTTTCTCTTGCTGGGTGGTGAGAGAGATGAAGATGAGGATTCTGAGCATGCCGACTTTCCATGTTTCAGGTTCTCTATGACACCACGCACCACGCAACATGCACCATGATTCTTCCTTTGCTTCTGGACTCTGCTGGGGTTGGCCCAGAGAAGCGTGGGCCAAGTGTTTGACCCAGGGCTTTACACTCCACCCAGTCCACAATTAGAACTGCACATGCTGGAGCCATCATCATCTATGGAGAGAATCCCTCACAGCAATAGATTTGCTAACAGAATTTATGAATCCATCATTAGCGCTTCAGGAACAATGAGGCTATTTCTTGCCGGCACTCAGGGATGAGTGCATGTGCTGTGCGTGCTGACAAACATCTTTTACAGTTTATAAATACCATAGCACGTGCTCCCTACTCCAATGGGAATATAGCTGGTTTGCCTGCTGCAGACAAGGCGCAATTTCATCAGATAATTGCTACTGGAAAAAGAGCTCTGTGTGTGCTTCATACATCTGGCCTTACAGCACCATGGAACTTTTCAATAAAATGTATACTCATGCTGATAGCTGGCAGGATTCATTTGGAAAGAAAGCTGAGTTCAAATAAAGCCACATGATGCTTCAGGAACCAAATGTTCTGCTCATTGATTTTTTAAAATGATGCCGTAAAGTCCACTGTGGACACACATGCAGTTGCTTCTCTTTATCTTTCTTATCAGGGAAGAGGGTCTCCCGATGGCTTCTTACTGAGAAGTGTCGATGGAACACACTAGAAGCATTTTTATATCCTCACAACCATGATCTTGCTCTTCCGTTTGCATACATTAAGACACTGAAGCTTAGAAAGGGAAACTAGCTTCCCCAAGCCCATCCAGAGAGAAAGAAACCAATCTTGGACACAAAAGAAAGGTGTTCTGACTCCAGATCCAGTGTTCTTTCTCATCTTAAAGTCTCTGGAGCTCGGGGACATTTTATGTTTTCCAAAAACCCTTACAAGTCACCCTTAAAAGTTGCTCCAATTTTGTATGTGATTCTGCTATTTTAGGTTTCTACTTCTTAATTTGAAATTATCATCAGTATCTTTTCACACAATAATACTTCATAAATTGCCTTTCTATTCATACCTGTAGATGTCTTGACAGTCAAATTGTGTTTGGTTTCATTAATGTACTGCAATCAGACAGAAAATACCTGGTCTTGAGTGGATGCCACCTGACATAAGCCAAAAGGAGTCTTGTATTATAATAATTTGGGAGCCCATTTATGGAGTGCATCTACATGCCAGGCACTTTATATGGATTTTCCAATTTAATCCCTATACTATTCCTATGAGAAGGTTGGTATCATCTTCGTATACAGATGAGAAGACGGAGGCTCAGAGAGGTTAAAGAGCCAATGCATAATCACAGACAAAGCTGGGATTAGAACTCAAGTTTGACAATAAAACCCATGCTCTTACCCACTGTACCTTTTTCCTGACCAATAGGATGTATTTATATAAGCATATCCCTAAAATGAAAGCATCTTAGTAGCTGCGTAACCTTGGTGTCCTAGGCTGAATAATGGCCCCTGAATATATCCAGATCCTAATCCCTGGAACCCATGAAGGGTACCTTATATAGCAAAAGGACTTTGCAGGTGTGATTAAGTTAGAGATTTTGACATGGGGAGAGTATCCTGGGTTATCCAGGTGGGTCCTAAATGTAATTGCAAGTGTCCTTATAAGAGAGAAGCAGAAGGAGATGTGACACAGAGGAGGGGAAAGCAATGAGACCATGGAGGCAGAGATGGGAATGATATGGCCACAAACCCAGGAATGCCAGCAGCCATCAGAAGTGGCAGAGACAGGAACAGATTCTCCCCCTAGAGCGTCCAGCAGGAATCAGCCCTCTCAACATCTTAATTTTAGCCCTTAAACTTCAGCACAAACTTCTGGCCTCCAGAACTGGAAGAGAATAAATTTCTGTTGTTTTGAGCCATGAAGTTTGTGATAACTTGTTATAGCAGCCATAGGAACCTAATACTCTTGGGAAAGTTGTTTAAGCTCTCTACTAAAACACCTACCTCACTTGGATGTTGATCAAATTATGCAGCACCTAATAAATACTTTCTCTTTCTTCGTCTACTTTCCTGGGGGGGAAAAGTGAGTAAAGGTTTTAAATCTGAGATTCTTTACAGCAAGAGAAGAGAGCACCAAATGGAAACTGAATAACTTGAAGAACAAGGACAGTCATTATTCAAGGGCCACTTAGCAGTTGGTTCCACCTTCAGTGAGTCTGAAAGAAGGAGAAGTGAGCTTAAAATTACTGGTAGCAATATTTAACTTAAATATAAACTGTAAGTTGTGCTCTCTCTGTCTCTCAAAGTCTTTTAAAACTGAGAAAAGAATTATCCATCTTAGATCATTTGAGAATCTAAGCAGAAATCATTTCAATTACTTTTTTGAGACTCACTGCATCCCTGTGACCCTGTGGCATATGATTTCTAGAAATTCTTATGTGAACTGGGTATTCAGAGATGCCAAATAACTGTAATGTAATGGTTATGTGATATCTCCTAAGACTGGATATTTTGCATGCAAGGTTGCTTAGTGGGTACAGTGTGTGTTGCTTTAGTGAAGTATGAACTGGAGGCCCTGACTTCATCACAGTGCAATACATCTATGTAACATAATTGCACTTGTACTCCATGAAGGTACACAAATAAAAAATAAATGGGGGTGGAGGGAGAAAAAATAAGAAATCATCCTTACATTTTAGTTTTATTAATGTCATTGCAATTGTGTTTAGAAAAAGATTGCTTTTTTAAAGATACTTTCTGAAATATTTATAGATTATATGATATGATTTGAGACTTGCTTCAAAGTAAACTCGGGAGGGGAAGAAGTGAGTTGTGGAGGATACGATAAGTTTTCCTATGAGTTGATAATTGTTGAAGCTGATTGAAGGGCACATGATACTCTTCTTGCAACTCTGTATATATTTGAAATTTTTCATAATAAAAGAAGGAAGGAAGGAAGGAAGGAAGGAAGGAAGGAAGGGGGGAGAAGAAGAGAGAAGTGTAGCTGTGTTCTAGTCTGGATTTGGTTTCTGTTGCTGCATAGCCTTGAGTGAGTCACTTTTTTCTTCATCTATAAAATGGGGAGGTGGACAGACATCCTCTCCATGTCCCTCTGAACAGTCACGTATCATGGCTTTAAGCAGTGTGTAGCCATCTAAGACCTGTGAGTTTTCTCTCTCTCAGATCACCCTTCCTCTCTCCTGTTTGCAAATGCTTTAGCATCTTCTTGGGAAGCACAAAGTGGAAGATGCTGGAAAGGAACAATTAAGCCACCAGGTGATTTTTGAAGCAAACCAAAATCATGTACCTATTGATGTTCAAGAGGCCTTTCACCCAACATCACTCCAGCATTCAAGGGGCCTTCTCTCCTCACCACCAGACATTGGGAAATACATGATCCTTTGGGAATGTTGTTAATAACCTAAGTTTTAAGGTAGCCAATTCCCTGGGCCACCAACAACAAGAAATTAAACCTCATTGGTTAGGATTCTGTTTATAGAGACTATAAGCAAAATTAGATGACAGGTTAAAATCAGCTTCTGCTATACAAATTTATAATGTAAACAAAATTAGAGGGGAACTAGCCAATTTGTAGAAACAAAGTAAATTACATAAGTGTCAGGGATAGAAAGGATTCCAGCAATTATTACACGTGCTCTACAACCCCAGATTCAGGCTCTTGCACCTGATATGCAGATATGCAGCTGAGCCCAGCCCTGTGACACTGGTGTTTGGAGACAGAGAAAGGTTTATTCTATTTGACCAAAGCAAGAAAATGGGAGAGCAAAATCTTACTCAGACCTGCCTCCCTGAAGAAATGAAGCAGGGAGCTTTTATGTGGCCAGGGAATAAGAGGGGTAGGTAGGGGGATTTCTGCATTGCTTTTAGTCTCAGATAACACCTTGAGTAACCAGACTTCTGGGCATCAGCAGCTAGTTGCAACTTTTGCAGGGGCGTTCATTCCTTCTGCAAAACAAACTCATAAATCTTCCTCATGAGCCTGGAGTTTTCTCCTCCTGCTCGACAAACATTGTACCAGCAGGTCATAACTCCTGTGAGAACAAAGTGCTGGGCAGAAAGCGAGTGCTTAACAGGAGCAAGCAAACAAGGGCCTGGTCCAATTCTACACTAGTCCAGTTGCAGTCATTCAAAACTGCCAGGCTACTAAAATCCAAGAGGCTGCGCTACACACTCACCTCCCATCTGAGGAAACAAGCCCAAAGGGGTGCTTCCTGGTCTCCTCCACATGGCGAGTGAGCCCGGATGCTAGGACTAAATCTCCAGGCTTCCTGGTGCTTACTTCTCCCTTAAAAAAGACATATAGAAAGGACCTGTCACAGGCCGGGCGCGGTGGCTCACGCCTGTAATCCTAGCACTCTGGGAGGCCGAGGCAGGTGGATAGCTCAAGGTCAGGAGTTCAAGACCAGCCTGAGCAAGAGTGAAACCCTGTCTCTACTATAAATAGAAAGAAATTAATTGGACAACTAAAAATATATGTAAAAAATTAGCCGGGCATGGTGGCGCATGCCTGTAGTCCCAGCTACTCGGGAGGCTGAGGCAGAAGGATTGCTTGAGCCCAGGAGT